>JNVV01000001.1:1885493-1908842 GCA_000733355.1 Falciphora oryzae
ACTGGGTGCTGCTGACGTGCGGCACACCAATACTGCCGTGGTTTGTCTTTGCTTGTTCGTGTCTCATTCGCTAAAAAAAAAAACCCCGCCAGGCACCGGATGGAAAAATACCGAATGGCGCTCTTACGAGTTCGCCGACGCCTCCGGGCGGGACGCCGACGCCAGACTCCGGGAGACGAGCGCGAGCTGGCAGAGGCGCCGTGGCAGCGCGGTGCCGCTGACCGAGACGGAGCACGAGGAACTCGCGGCAGTTCACACGAACGAGATGCAAGAGGAGCTGGACAGAGTCGAGGCTGCCAGACAGGCCCGCGAGGCGGAGAAGAAGCGCTCAGGGTAGGTACCTGTCGAGAGCCAAGCAGGGAGATGCGTTGATGACGTCCAGATGCGGCGGTCCACATGCCGTCTGTTTCCGTGCCGGAGGCTCAATGCCCCTCAGTGGCGGCGCCAGCGCGAGCTTGAGCGCTTGCAAGGAAAGATCCTGGGCTGCTGTGGAGACCATGACGGAAGCCGCAGGATGGAGCACGGACGGCCTTCCATGGCTGTTGGGGGAGCAACCCTTGAGAACACACACGATAGAAGGGACGTGCCTTGATAGAAAGGAAACCTGAAGATGTCCGGATAGACATGGAACAGGAAATAGACACTGCATGCCTTGATCTCGTTTGACTACAGCAGGAAACCGCGTCGATGACAGGTTCAGAGGCGGCGGTGCCCGGACCGATCGACGCGCAGATTGAGGATTGATCTGATCCGTCAATTGAGTCTGCATACAGCCGCCAGCAGTGAGCGGCAGCCCGGTCTGACTTTGGTTCTATGGGTAGGCCGGCGTGCCATCCCGCGCTTACAGACGACCGCCAGCGTTTACAGTCGACAGCCAGCGTTTGGCAATTATTGATGATTGATGGATGTGGTTTCTTGCACCATCCTCGCACAGCAGAAAAATGCAGATCGCCTGGTGGCCCTCCCGCAGAGGCCAAGCCTTTTCTATCTTGGTCCCAGGGTTCTCCCGCAAAACATTTGATCGAGGCCCGTGAGTGGCGCGCCGTTGGCCAGCGCCCGGTCTGGGGGACGACCCTGCTCAATGAAAGCGGCGGCGCCGATTGCCAGCTGGGAGCGGTTGCCGGCGGCGTGCAAATTGGTCTGGCCCATGTTTTCCGATTGTTTGCAGCCAATCAAGGCGGGCCAATGCTCCCAGTCGCAGCCGAACGCGAAAAAAAAAAAAAAGAAAAAAAAAATGCAGGGGGAGGGTGTCAGGGGTGTGCGGCCCAATCGCCAATTGGACGCGCGCGTGCGGCGGGCTAGTGCCAGCCCAGCAAATGCAAAACGGGAGGCCCAGCACACGCAGCTTCATAACGCAACTAGCTCCGGATCCGGCTGTTGGGCGCGCCGCCCTGGGTACCTGCATGCGTTGGCAAAACCTAGCACAGGGCCGCAGGGCAGAGCACAGGCTCAGGCACAGGCGAGAACCGCACGTCTCAGCGCCCCGGCGGTTCGATGCGTTTTGTTGTGCTTTTTTGGCGTGCACGCGGCGCTTGAGACACCCATGAACTCGGACCCTGCATCCCAGCAATCAATTGATTGATCCTTGGCGATCCTGCCTCCTCTTCCTTTTCGGCCGCACGCTTTTCCAGGCTTGGGTAGGTTGGGCCCCCTAGGGCACTCGAGCTTCTCCGCGCTGGCGACTCAAGGCAACGTCCTCTGATCCACCCCCACCATATAGCGCAAAATGCAAAATGACCGTCATCTTGATTCGATGTCAGTCTGACCTCGGCCACCACTGGGACTGGGGCTCTGGGGGAGGCAGCCCGTGGGAGGCTGAGGTTGGTTGTGAGCTTTGCGCGCAAATGCCCAGGTGCCGAGCTGGTCTGACGGCCCACCTCTGAGCAGACGTTTGTTTAATTGGACGGCAGGGTAGCATCGAGGAGCCAGATAGGGTGAGCACCCCCTCCCAACTCCATATTGGACGCGGTTTCATGCATGCATGCTTGATCCTATCCCGTCCCGCCGACAGTGCCCTCCCTTCGTCCTCGTCCTCCTCCTTTTTGCTTTTTGTTCCGACGTCCAGCGAGACTAGACCGTGCTTTGCGTGGTGTGCTTTGTTTTGGTAGTGGCATTTTGTCAATCGTGCCCGTCCGTTCTTTCTTCTTTGTCGCGACCCCTCCAATTTTAGAAAAACCAAGAAAAAAAAAAAAAAAAGAACAACATGAAGGCGTCGCGAGAGCTTTTCTAGCCCACCTCGAGACCCTCCCCGCCGTTCCTTGAAGCATTACGCAGTACCTTAATTGCCCCATCGCCAGCCACGCTCTCTCGTGCCTGATTCCGAGTCATTTTTTCCCCTCTCCTATTGTTCCTGACCCGACCTCCCGCACCGCATCACTTTCTCCGCTTTTTTCGAGACACAAACCTGGTGACGTCCGCCATAGCCGATCAAACCAGGCTCAGTCTGTCGAGAGCAGGGCTCCGAAGAAACCTCATAATCTAGCGTCCCCGGACGCTCGCTCGAGGTCCCCCGTCCCCCCTCCCGGGCAACCACCCTACTGAGCAAAGCAAAAGACGCTGTCTGTCTGCTCCCGCCTGTCGCTACCAGACTACCAGACCTCGCACCTCCGACTCTCCTCGGCCGCGATCGTCGAACTTGTTGATCGACACGAAACCGTCTCCAGTACCCACCGCCTGCCAGCGCCAACATGCCAAACTGAGAAACACACACCACCCGCCTTCGGTGCCTGTCTCAAAACTCGGGGGTGTGCGCCCTCCCCTGGCCTGCACTGTTCTCCCCCTGTCCAACCAGGGACCATCCGTGCGCCTCAATCGCTCTCTACCCGCCCTCGCCCGCTCCGGGACCTTCTATTCTCGTCCCGTCAACCCCCTTTCACAGCCACGGGGCTGCTTCTTCATCACCATCGCCGTATCCTCCCTCGTCAATATCAGCACAGTCGGCCATCCCGCAGGCGAGGAAACGACTTGTGCAGACGGCGGGACCGGTCTCTCGCCCTCACGGCGCTCTCTTCTTACTCTCCTTTGATCACTCTTTCCTTACGTGGGCCTCAGCGCCGCTCTCACTTTCGATTTTGTATTTTCAATTTTTCTTCTACTTTTTCTTATTCTTCGCCGGCCGAGATATCCTTGAGAGGATATCACTGGCCTTCTTCCGTTTTTCATCATGGGTTGTGGAGGCAGGAAACAGCACATCGAGGTTCGCCCCGAGCAAAAATGGGACTACATCGTAGGTTGCGCAACTACATCTTTCTCTCTGCCAGCTGGCGCTCGACGGCGCGCTAACCAGCTTCTCTCTAGAGCTTAACCGACTTCAAGTCGACGTCCTGCTGGACCCCTTTCGCCTATGGCTACCTCTACGTCTCGCTCCTCATCTCAATGGCAGTCTACAGCGTCGATAGCTTTACCGCCGTCAATCTGCTGGCCTTCGACAAGTGGCCCTCGGAGCTGCAGCCCGCCGTCGGCCTCGATGTCTCGAAATGGATCTTCTCCGTATGCATCATCCTCTCATTTCTCAACCTCGCCTACGAGCACATCCGCGCCCAAAGAGTCATGCGGAGGGGCAGCGTCGCCGAGAGCTACCTCGACAACTTGGCTGTCCGCCTCGAAAGTATCCGAATGGGCAAGGGCAAGGGCTGGAGGAGGTTCCTGGTCTTCGCCGAGCTCACCAAGAGCAAGAAGGGCGCCGAGTACGCGGCGCTGTTCACATACTTCAGCTTCCAATGTAGGCTCCATTGCAACTCGCCGATCCTTGAGCTCCCCCCTACGACGAGTAAATTCTGACGATGAGATTACTTCTAGCCTGGTTCCGCGTTATCGTGTGCTCTGGCCCGCGCCAGGCTGTCAACGCAATGACCCTCTGGAAGGTGTACAACACCAAACTGTCGGCTCAGATCGGTCCCGATGTGGGAAGATCCATCATGAGCTTCTTCCAGAAGATTAAGATTCTGGCCGAGACCGAGCCACGGCTTGCCGTCATTCTTTCGGGCATGTTGTTCACCATGATCATCTGGGTCATCGCGATGCTGGCTCTCATAGCGGCCGTCATCATCTTCATATTCTTCCTTTGGGCTTACATCCCCTCCGAGGATGGGTCTCTCAGCGCGTACTGCTCCCGGAAGATTAACAAGCGTTTGATGGCGATCGTATCGGAGAAGGTCAACAAGGGCATTGCCGAGGAGGAACGCCGGAGGAAGAAGGCGGAGCTCAAGGCCGCCAAGAAGGCGGGTGAGCGCCCGCCCGAGGAGCTCAAGGCTACTCTGCCCGACGTCGGCGACGACAAGCTCCCAGCGATGCCCATGATCTCACGGACCGAGACCATGACGACACTCCCTGCGTACAGCTCTCGCCCTAGCACCCCAGGCGACTTCGAGTTGAACCAGTTCGGTCAGAAACCCCGCATGCCTCCCTCTCGGACCGCAACCATGGCGTCATCAGTCAGCTCCAGAGCGCCTCTGGTGGGCGCCGCTGCCGAGTTCGGGCGATCGGCTTCTCCAGCTCCATCGCTCCCCAACATGGATCTGAACAACTACCCGCCTGCCCGGCCTGGAACCGCATCGTCGATGAGGAGCTACGGTGCCCCTCCCCCTGGCCGCATGGGGCCCAACGGGACTCTGGGAGGTGGCTACACAGCGAGTCCCGCGCCATACTCGAGCGAGACTGTGCCGCAGCTGCCCCGTCCTACCATGTCGTCGCCAAGGATGGCTCCCCAGGGCTACCACCGGCCACAGCCGAGCGGCGGCTCGGTGGGCGGGTTCTCTCAATACAACTCCAACGGCCGCGCCAGCCCTGCCCCCTCGATGCCCTCGCAGAGGGGCCCCACCCCGGGACCTATGTCGCAGGGTGGCGGCTACCCGCAGCGCAGTGCCACCAACCCAGTGCCTCCACGGGGTCCTCAGTACCCTCCTCAACCCCAGAGGAACATGACAGCCCCTCTGCCCCCGAGGCAACATACACCTGCAAACGATTATTACAACAGCAGGTCACCAGGACCAGGAAACCAAGGTCCTCCACCACCTCGTGGCGGCTATGGGAACGGCAATGGCAATGGCTGGAATTCGGATCTGGAGTCGCAAGGTGGTCGTGGGCCCAGATACTAGGTGTTTCAGCGAACAACCTCGGTTTCTTACTATCGCTACTACTGGCCAGGGCGTCGGTAGAGGCTGGATACAGTCAGGTTGGATCGGTTTTCTTGCGTCACGGCACCCGGGCTGTATACCACCGGGCTAAGCTCTAAACACACAAGATATGTATTATTGTAATGATATCCTCTGACTCGTGTTACAAGGCCTCTCCCCACTTGTGCCAGTGCTGTGATTTTTTCCATATCGACCACGCTCGTTCACAACGATGCCAACGGATGGTAGCCCGGTGCCGCTGACCAAGCCCAGCCTCGTCATCTGCGGGGTTTGGCGCATACGGCTTGGGGCTCAGCGAGCGGTCTTTGGAATCATCTCTAGTGCTGCTGATTCATCAATTCACAGACTACGCCCTTCCCCGCTTACACGTGGACTAATCGGGAATATTTCCCCGACCTGCTCTCGACTTCTTTTACTGCAATCTGTAGTTTCCAAGCCGCACGCGTTCCCGTGCGGGAGGTGAGGTGCTCTAGAGGAGCTCCTTCGGCATTTGCTAACAAATACCTGGCGCGATGGCGCAAGAAAGGGCTGCACCGGGAAACCCCGGCTAGGACGACCAACCCTTCTTTATATCCATCGCCTGCCTGCGCTCGGTGCCGCAACGACTCCTCGGCGCTCCCTGGCATGCTCTCCAACCAAACCAAAGTCAGGCACAGCACTGCCTTCCTGCTCCTGACCCGAGCCCTCCAGCAGCAATTCAACGGCTTTTATCTCTCCGACATGACGGCAGTGCACCTGGAGTTCCAGTCGGCCGAGGACCAGTGGAACCCCGGCGAGCTCGCCGTGCACCGCCTGCTCCGCGTCCCGACCCGGAACAACCCCACGGCGCACGGCCTGGCCCCGCACCACGCCGTGCGCGTCCACGAGAACCACGTGCTGGCGGTGGGCGCCCTCGACAGCTCCGGCCAGCCGTGGACGTCGGTCTGGGGCGGCGAGCCCGGGTTCGCGGGCCCCGTCGCCCCGGGAGTGCTCGGCGTCAAGTCGCTCGTCGACAAGCGCCACGACCCCGTCGCCCGGGCCCTGCTCGGCCACCTCGCCGAGGGCGAGATCCTCGACGGAGCTTCCCCTGCCGCCGCCACCAACACCAACCCGCCCTTTAGCGCGCTGAGCATCGACTTCCGGAACCGCGACCGCGTCAAGCTCGCCGGCAAGGTGGTCGCGGGCGTCATGGGCAAGCCCGACGGCGGGGGTGACGATGCAGCGTCTGGCGTGGGCCAGGTGCAGCTCGCCCTGGCGGTGCTGGAGGCGCTGGGCAACTGCCCAAAGTACGTCAACCTCAAGGCCATCCGCCCGCACGTGCCGCGGCCCGAGCTCCTGTCGGACTCGCTGCCGCTCGGCCCGCGGGCGCTCGAGATCCTCGAGGGCGCGGACCTCTTCTTCCTCTCGTCGTCCAACGGCAGGGGGCAGATGGACACGAACCACCGCGGCGGCGCGCCGGGTTTAATACGCGTCGTGCGGAATAAACCAGGTGGTGACAAGGGCCCTAGCCCCGCCGAGGTCGTGCTCGCATACCCAGAGTTTTCGGGCAACCGTTTATACCAATCGCTCGGCAACCTGCACCTGGACCCGCGCGTCGGCATCGCTGTGCCGGACTTTGCGTCCTCGGACGTCCTGTACCTAACCGGAACCACCCGGCTGCTCGTCGGCGAGGAGTCGGCCGCCCTGCTCCCGCACACCAAGCTCGCCGTGCGCATCGAGGTCACGGCGGCGCGGCTCGTGCGCGACGGCCTGCCGTTCCGCGGCTCGGTCGTCGACTTTAGCCCGTACAACCCGCCGGCCCGGCGCCTGGCCGACGAGGTCGCGGTGGCGCCGGGGCCGGGCGGCGGCGGCGTGGGGACCGCGACGCTCAAAAGCCGCGAGGTCCTGTCGCCGACCGTCTCGCGCTTCACCTTCTCCCTGCGGCGGGAACGAGCCGAGGCGCGCCCGCTGTGGTGGGGGCCGGGCCAGCACGTCACGCTGGACTTCTCGGCCGAGCTGGACATGGGGTACAGCCACATGCGGGAGGAGGACCCGCAGAGCCTAAACGACGACTACGTCCGGACCTTCACCGTGTCGAGCCCCCCGCCGCCAGTGGAGGGCTCGCAGGAGGGGGCGGCGGTCGAGTTCCAGATCACGGTGAGGAAGCACGGCCCCGCCACCGGTCTTCTCGCGCGCCGGAACACGAGGGTCCCTCTCGAGCTGCCCGTTCTTGGTTTTGGCGGCGGCGGCGGGGCGGGGCTCGAGATACCGGTTGGCGGCGAGGCGGTGGCGGCGGTGTTTGTCGCGACGGGGGTCGGCATCACGCCGCTGCTGGCACAGGCTGGCCGGCTGTTGCAGCAGCAGCAAAGAGACAACAACGCCGGAGTCGGGGGCAGACTGACAGTGCTCTGGAGCCTGCGGGCCGAGGACATACCCTTTACCCTGGACTCGTTCAGGAGGATACCAGGGCTCGCGGGCATCACCCGCCTCTTCGTCACCAGCAAGGTGGAAGATGAGGCGCAGACGAGCGAGTTGAGGGAGCTCGGCGCCGGGGTCGTGCATGGGAGGATCTCGAAGGACGGGCTGCTTGCCGCTGGACTGGTTGAGGGGGTCCCGCGAAAGTATTATGTGTGCACGGGGCCGGAAGCGGCAAAGACCATAGCTGGCTGGTTGGAAACTGAGGACGTGACGACAGAAAGCTTCCAGTATTAGATAACCGCGTCGTCTTTTTATCATGTACTTCAAGATGGAGTACAAGTTTTGCCATATTTGAGCACCTTCACTACATCCCGACTTTGCAATGCGAGCGCTTGCTATTACCACTCTCAAATCCACCGTCCATCGCCATCGCCCCTACGGACCATGTCCTCAGACGTCCTGCCCGCCACGGAGCCGCCGCCGCCCCTCGGAGCGGTCCCACCGGGCGGAGACACGGGCGTGACGTCCCTATAGATGTCCACCCCGTTCCGCCTCCGCCCCCTCTCCAGCCTCGCCCGCGCGTACAGGCTCCGCCAAAACACTCCCATGAGCGGCCCAAAGTCCCCGTCTACCCCGTCCAGCCCCGCCTCGGCGTCCCGGATCGCGGCCCTGACGCGCTCCAGCCCCTGCCGCCTCGGGTCGCCACCACCCCCACCACCACCACTACCGCTAGGATCAGGCCGCAGAGAGGATGCAGACGACGGCGGGGACGGCCCCGTGCTGCCGCGCCGCGGGCGGGGGGCCACGGCCAGCAGGTCCCAGGTCAGGCGGTCGCGCTGGTCCTGGAGCTGCCGCAGCTGGCCCTCGCGGGAGCGGCGCTCGTACAGCAGCTCGCCGAGCCGGCCGAGGATGTGGTCCAGCGCGTCGGCGTCGGCCTGCAGCCTGGCGGGACTACTACTACTACTACTGTCGGCGGCGGTGGTGGTGGTGGTGTCCGAGGCCCTGAGCGTTGGCGCCGCGGACGGCGGGCGGGCGGGCGGGTCGCTGGACTTGTTATAGTGGCGCATTTATAGTTTTCGGGGAGAAATCAGACGCGGGAAAGTGTGTTTTTATATGCAAGGGGTGGCTGCCAGGTACAGTGCATGATATATGTTTTTGATCCAAGGTTGCGTGGGCGGGTTATCTCAGAGTCGACAATGATTCCATTTCTCAATCCTAGAGTCATTTCTTTTTTTTTTGTGCTCATAATCTCACATTGGAAAGTAAACGGACGGGGCAGAAAAGGGTCAGTCAATGTCGATGTTTCAAGCATCGACTCGAATACCTTCAATGGCACCGTCAATCCACCGTAACTAAGCTAGGTATCTATATACATGCTCCATTTTCATATCCTTTCCGAGCAAAAAGCCCAACATGCCGCTATGTATAAAAAAAATATTGCCAAACCCATATGCGCCGGGGTGCTCCTGAGCCCAAGTGTCCAATACTAACTGTTGTTCATCCAGACCCAACTAAATTCGTGTTGTCGTGCTCCCGTGATCCATATGCAAAAAAAAGTCGAGTGATACATGGTCCGAAGATAAATGCAAAATGTGGTAGAGATGGCACGTCTCTCTTAGATCAGATTATTTGACTGATCATGACGTTGTCGGGGTCGCCGTGAGTCCGCATTTAGTCGCAGGGACGACGAGCTCGTAAGCGTAAGAACGAGACCCCGAACCCCGCGGGGGAGCCCTGCTGCCCCTTTCGGGGCGTGGCCGAAGGTGATGGCCCTCGAGCAGCGAGTAGAGAAAAAAAAGGCGTGACCGGGCCGCCGCCTCGGTCAATTGTCGTCGACTATTGAGGTCTCGCCGCTGCTCGATGTGGTGGTGGCGGTGACGCTGTTCCTCGCCATCATGACTAGCCTGTAGATGCCAAAGGCGATGCCGACCAGGATGATGAAGATGATGATAACGATGATGGCGATGACGTCGTTTGGCTTGACCATGCTGGGCGACGGGCTCGGGCTCGAGCCTGCGCTGGTTTATAAGTAGACGGCGTGGGAAAGGCCTTGTTTGCGAGCGGGATGGGCGCTCGGGATGGCGGTTATGGGATGCTGGCCTCCAGTCTCGAGTAGTCTGTCTCTCTTGACACTTCTGGAATGATGGTGGTGATGGTGGTGGTGACGGCAGTCAAGCTTGCTAGCCAAGTGCTTTTTCTGGTCTTGTCTTGCTTGATTTTTGACACAGGGAGGCCACGGCAGTGCAGAGGTGGTTTGTTCGCACGAGATAGCTGGAATGCAATCACTTCGGGACATCCCAAAGATGCGGCGTGAGCTTGCAGTTGCTGGCTTGATATAAGGTGGTTGCCCAGCCACCTGGTTGCGCCCAAGTAAACAAAATCGCAATGGCTGGGAGGGGAGCTCCAACCACCGCAAACCAGGCGGGGCAGGGGTTAAAAGTGGAGACTCGACAGCCCACCAGTGCCTGACAGGGCCCACGTTCATTCGCCCGACCGGCTCTCCAGCCACTCTTTTTGGTCGCAGACCCCTGCTCTTTTTTTTTTTTTTTTTTTTATATCGGTCGCGTCTCTCACCCCTGACAATGAGGTCACGTCAGGCAGGCATTGCGCTGTGGGCACCAAAAGCCTGAGAACCTCGAGGCAACGGATGGCAATCACGTCGCAAAGGTGGTATATAGAATTGTCCTTGCGAGTTGTGACTGATTTTCTTCAGCTTTGTTCTTTTTTCCTTCTGAATTCTCATCTCATTCTGGCAAGCATTTTTTCTTTTCTTTTTCTTTTTCACCTGTACCAGGTATTATAGCTCGACTGGTTCAAGTTTCAAACCACCAACTCAGGGAGATACCGTAAAGTGAAATATCCTCTGCTCATCAGCTCTTGTAGGCATGTATCATAGAATGTAACTTGCTAATTGCACACTTCCACCTCGCCGACGACCCCACCAGAGATGGTGTCTGCCACCGTCGCTCAGTCCCCACGATACCAACGGTGCCAGCGTGCCGACTGGGTATGCACGCCTTGGACAATACGACACATCAAGCTTTTGAAACACCAGCTGGAGTCGTTTTAATCCAGACACCGAATTCAACATTTCCCCAGTCTGCTAAGAAGCAAGATGAGAGAGCTCGAGATAGGTCCGAAAGAGACGCCATAAACCAAATGCCCAAGTTCAAGAACGCCCCCCTGATATTTGTTGGATACATCTTCCCAGGTTGTTGGTTGCGAGTTTGGATCTATGATGAATTGGTAAAGTTGATCTTTGACTCGTAGAACTTGAGCATCTGTCAAGCGAGAACCACACAAGGTCAGCAAAACAGGTCCAGGCCGCAGTGGCTGATGATTAACTTGGGGGCCGATGTATGCGCTATATCGGACGCATGTGTCGGGGCTTGTCGGCTCCATACCTTTTGGGGGGCGCGGGTGTAGGCTTGCTGAGCCTTGTGCTGCGACTTCTCGCCGTTTTTCCAAGTGAGCCAGACGATGAGGTCGCCGTTCACGTCCCGCGTCATATCGACCTGATCGATATGGTCCTCCCAGCTGCCTGCTGGAGGCTTCCACGCCGCCGGCTTCCGCGTCTCGGATGCATCCGAATCTACCGCAGCACTGCCGTTGAACCGCGATTTCTTAGTCGATGAGGGGGTGCCGGATGTCGACGGCCGGCCTCGTTTCTTGTTCTTCGTTGCCTTCTGGCTAGCTTTATAGAGGGCTTGCACGCCTCCTATTTTGTTCAGGTAGTCATCGAGGATAGAGTCGGCAGTGCCTCTGCGCAAGTTACCCAAGAGTTTTAGTCAGCGTGCTGTCACTGACAAGCTACATTTCGGGCAATGGTGGGGGCCATGCAGCCGGATCCGTACCGAAGGTTCTCCTCCGGCTCCCACGTCCGGTCCTCCTTCTTATCGAATCCCTCCCACTTGACCTCAAACCGTGGGTTTCCCTGGTGAAAGCGGCGTCAGCGACGTGACACGTGGAGCCGTTTGGGGCGCCCGCTCGACGGGAGCTCACATCTTCCGCGATCATATGCGACATGATCTTCTCAACGACGTACTCGTCACCCTCCTCCTCCTCGTCATCATCTGCGCCATCGTCATTATCGTCGGCGGGCGCGTTGGCGGCGCCGTCGTCCAGATCGTTGTCGTCGTCTAGGTCTTCCTTCGGCTCCGTGTATTTAACCGGCTTCTTGTCGCGCTTCGTGGGAACGACCTCGAGGCCGTTCTCCCCGTCCGACATATCCTCGTCGCTAATGGCTGCAGTGCGAGTCGA
Organism: Falciphora oryzae; assembly: GCA_000733355.1. Classification (NCBI taxonomy): domain Eukaryota; kingdom Fungi; phylum Ascomycota; class Sordariomycetes; order Magnaporthales; family Magnaporthaceae; genus Falciphora; species Falciphora oryzae. The sequence continues at coordinate 1,897,265 of JNVV01000001.1, forward strand.
GGAGCGCATGATGTCAGTGTTTACTGGTCCTGGCCGGGGTGGTCTCCGCGGGCCTTGCGGCAGGCGATGGAGGAGAGAGGGATGCACAGCCGAAATGGGCAAGGACACGAGCGCGGCGCGGGTGGGACGCGACGGGCGGACGGCACAAGAGAAGCTGCACGGGCGGGGATTCTCTGCAACAAATGAGCGTGGTGCTACCTACCTGGAGGCATCGCGAATAATCTAATGCTTCAGCGTCCAAAGCGGCTGTTTGTCAGTAGAATTGGCAGCGTGGCAAGCCCGGGCGCAATTCGGCGACTACAATCTGCACGATCCTTGGATCCTGAGTGGCCGTGATCACGAACGCGACGGGACTTCGATGTTCCAGCCTGGAAAGAGCGATTGATGGGTGGCTGGGGCTGGAATCCCCGCCACTCTCCACTCCAGCGTCTGAGCTTCCACCCGTTTGCAAAGTGGCTCGAGGCCAATGAGCCACGGCGGGCGCGTGCCACAAGCCGACAGGTGGAAACGTTAGTTTAGCCAACCCTGGTTGACTTCAATTAAACGCCTGGGCCGTGGATCGCATCCTCCCTTGCCTCGCGATTCGCGAGGAGGCCAGCAGCAAGAGTTGCTGGAGCCCCAATGCTAGCGGCAAGCCTTGGAGCAAGCCGACGAGGTCTAGAAGGCCAGAGACCAAGGAGGAAAACGAGAATCATAGCGCAGCTATCACGTGCTACAGTAGCGCGGGAGCGACGTGCCATGCGGACCTTGCCGTCTAGCTTGCCTTCACCCGCCCGCCGCCGTCGGGTTGGAGAGGAGAAAGAGGCCAGGCGAAAGGCTAGGAGGGAGACAACGGACCGATGAGACGCCAATAGGCGACACGGCGCGTGTCGAACGCACGCCCAATCCTCGTCATCGAGATGGGACGATAGAAGGATTTTGCTCGAAGCGCTGAGGGAGGGAGGGCAGGGAGATCAAATGACACTCTCGTAATATACGGCCCAGGTTCAACAGTCACGTTCTTTCAGCATTTCGTATGAAGATCGTATTGGCTTGCAAGTACCGTTTCCCGGAACCTGCCTTCTTGAGAGCCGGGGCGTAACATGGTTCCCTTGAAGCCACTTTGGCGTGCTCCATTTTACTCATCCCAGCACCCCCGTCACTGGGGCAAACTGGCCCGTGGTGATGCTGGCCGTGATGTTCTGCACAAGAGACAACAATGAAAAACACGCAAGTTCGGAAAGGCGAGCACAGCATTCGACGGATGCTGGCCTGCAAGAAAAAAAAAAAAAAAAAAAAAAAAAAAAAAAAAGCAAACAGAAGATTATAAGAGCTTCCGAGAAATGTGCGCAGTACAGCATCCCTGAACTATGCCTCGGCCGACTGAACATTTCGCGACTTGCCTATCTGAGCGGAAATCGGCCCCAGTGGGGAAACGTTTTTTTTCTCTCTTTTGCATGGGCTCACCGAACACGACGATACCGCGGCCGAGCAACCAGATGTTCCGTATCCATACAACGTCATCTCCGTATTGACCGAGGCCCAAGGAGAATTATTTCTCCACTCCAGATGCCAAATCATGTCACGTCTCGCCGGGCTTTGTTTTCATAGGCATTGTCAGCATCAACAGCTGGATGAGGGAAAAGGAGAACATTAAAAGCCCCATGCATCGAGCATGGCGCATTCACCACGAACGCCACGACGGTCCAGTGCTAGAGGTTGCTGCGCAGGGAAAGGGGTGAAGCATATGCATTTTCGTAGCTAGCCACTGTGATGTCGGCCAAGCAAAGCTATAGCAAAAGGTGCACGTTCTTGATAAGATCTGATGGGCGCACTAAGCCCGATGGATAAATGCGTCTCCACGATTCGTGCGTGATATGCGATATTATACCTGTGCATCGATAATAAAACGGGTCGATATGTAGATTAGTGCATCGAGATGCTGCGACCTCCCTCCCCACGCCCGCCGCCCACCCACTCTGCTAGCCAGATTGGGTTTATACCGGCCCGGGTACCTGCTTTCTTCTGCCCACGTCTGGTAGTATCCGTGTTCAGTCACGGACGCGCGGGGGCGCGCGGTGGGAATCCGCGAGATAATACCACGAGAGCAAAATGACGGTTGCGACGTCGTCCGCAATGGCATGCGTGGCCACGGCCGCATTCAGCAAAAGGAAAGAAAAGAAAGGCTGGGCCAGCCCGTCGCTTCTCTCGGTACGGGCGTGCCCAGTCTGCCAGGCGGTCCATCATCAACCTCGCGCCTCCAGCGGGGGAAACCCCCTTTATTTGGGCGGGCCGACCGGGCTGGCGCGTTAGACGGACATTTTGTGTGCTGCTGCTGTGTGTGTGCCCGGCGGTGGCCGGTTGGGCGAGCTGTTGCATCTCGACGGGGACCAAAGCACCCGATTAAGATGATGGACGGGTCTGAATGTCACTCTGTGTGGATTTGTCCTTTTCGCGTGGCGCGTGCGGTTTGGCCACTGGTCGGTGCAAGTGCGCTGCCCTCCACTCTGCGAACTCGGAGTGGTGCGTTGCGCCCTGCGGTTAGCTCGCAAGACTCTCCGTCTGCATCCGCGCGTCTCCACCACAGATCAAGCCGGAGAGATGCTCGGATCTGCTCGACCACAACCGCCGGCGGGGAAAGGTGCTGATGGCTTCATTAACGACCACTTCGGATAACACCTCGACGTGCAAGGCAGCTCCCAGTCAGGCCGGGCCAAGTCAGGTGGCTGGATAGAGCAGACATGGAGCCGACCATGCCTCGGGTTATTTCCATCCGGGAATATCACATTCACGCACGCATTCGGCCAGGAACAATTCATTCTCTGCACCGCTTCGTTTAGCGACCGTGACGGCGGCGAGATGTGTCTGTCCGGAGATTGTGAAAGCGCCCAAGGTTTGGAATAATTTTGGAAATGCAAGCCCCCGCCGACTGCGTGGCACTAGAGATGCAGCCTCCTGAGCCTGTGCCTGATTTGTCTTGGTGCCGCTTTTAGCCTGCATATGTTGCATATCAGGCCATGCTTGCTTTTGTCAACGATTTGCGCCGCGAGGCTGCGGGCCACCCACCGCCCCAGCTGGATGGGAGAAAAGAGGAGGGACTATGGAGAAGTCGCGGCCAGCGGAGGGCATTCTGCAGATAGGAGCACAAATTGCGAGCCTTGGACATTTCAATAGAGATGAAAGGAACAACAATGGAGCAGGGGCCTGGGTATTGTTCCTAAAGGCTGGGTTCCAGAATCTCGGTGCTTGGGGGTTCATGTTGGAACCGTGGGAGCAGCCAGCTCCTTGCAAATGGAGCAGGGCAGGAGAATGTCCAGCAACTGACAGCCAAGCGCCCACACGTATCCCCGAAGCGGGAGATTTGGACGCACACTCTCTTTTGTTCTTCGCCGCAAGCATATCCCTCCTTCTGATCTGATCGGGTGGCTTGGAAAAATTATGGAAAAAGCCCGAACGGACTGCCCTATCTGCCTGGGGGACTTTCGCTTAGGTTGGCCTGCGTGCATGCCTCCGAAGACGTTGATAGTTACCGTAAAGAAAGCTGGAGGTCCCTTCCGCAGGCTCCAAACCCACAGACATGCGACTAATAACGGGCGCAGACGCTGAGAGAGGAACAAGCCGGGCCCACACCCACACGGGTCTTGTTCCACCCTGGAGAATGGCCAGGGCCTGGGCGGTTTCTCTGAGGAACAAACAAACAAAACGGCCACCGCAGAAGCGAGTCGATGCCCCGGTTGAGAAACGGAACCTGGCCGAGAGCACCCGCCCACTTGCCTGGGCGGAGCCGCGGGAAACGAGGCCTTGGCCAGGTGGCCTGGCGCCCTAGAGGTGCACGTCCCACCCACTCTAGCACCTGGGCAACCCAAGAAACAGCTTGAGACCCCTGTCATCTGAACTCCAGTGCGAGCGAGGCGCCCCGACCACGACGGGACCTTTCACATTGGATCCCGCGCCCGCCCGCCGAGGGAAAAAAAAAAATCCTACGACTGCACCGCGGCTTTTTTTATTTCCTGCCCTCCCCATCCAACGGGTCACCCCCGGCCCTCTGTCCAGATCAGCAAGCGAACGACGGAAAGAGTAGTCGAAACCCTCGTACGCCAGGGGTGTGTGTGGTGGAAAGCGGCCGGCCCCCATTGGCCAACGCGGCGAGGCACTCCCGAGCAGAGGCCAGTCGCAGCGGCGGCGTTGCAGTCATAATTTAACGAGCTACTGCAGCTCCAACAAGGGGAGGGCAGGCCATGGGCAGGGACGGGGACGCCCTCTCACACTGGCGTCCCCTCTTCCATTGTACATGCGTCTGCAGTAGCGCCCTTTCTTCTCTTCTCTCCCTCTCGCTCATCCTCCCGCCCCGGGCGGCCTGCATGACGAGAAGCAGCAGCGCGTCGGTAGCGCGAGCTTGAGGAACGCGTTTGGAGATCACACGTATAGAAGCCCAAATACCAAGCGTCCCTCTCCGCCGGATGGGAAGCTTCCCGTGGGTCCAGACTGTGACCACCGGCACGCCCCTCCTGTCCATCTTCCCACACGGCCATCTCCTCGCGTTGTATTATTTGCTCCTCTTCCAAGGCAAGGGCAGGGGGGCCCGCTGGCCTGTCATCGGTCGGCTTGGATGCCCTTAGCGTTGGATGCTTCCACTCCCACTCCACTCCCCATGTCCTCTGGATAACCCCCGTCCACGGCCTACGACGCATCGACAGAGTGCGATGGTACATAATTCCACTGAGGGCTAATCCGCCTACGATTGGTACGTACCCAGCACAGCCGAAGTGCAGGCGAGAGAGCGTGTGCGTGGGCCTACAGGGCGAGGGGGAGAAAAAAAGACACAAGACCGTTGATACCCTCTCCCGCGTGCAGGGCACATCACTCTCAACAGAGGCCCCACGCACCTTTCCTCGTCCTCCACACACCCAAAGGCATACTTTTATCCATAGGGTATTCCCATCCATCACGTTCCCGCTCCTTCTGCTCTCGACCACCACGTAGCAAAGTGTGCCGCCAGCCTGCCGCCATCCGCCCGCCGCTGCATCGCGAACTCGCGGCCTTGCCAGCCTGTTCGATCTTCTTGATGGCATGCAGAGCCCGTGCTACCTCGGTAGAGCAACTGCGTGTCACGTCGACCGCCGATAGGGCCCGCTGCCCGACGCTCCTCTCATACATCAAGAAGCAAACGGCACAGCGGTAGCGGCAGCTTCTTGTGGGGTCGGCACGGAAGGCGCAACGGCGCGGGGAGCGAGCCATGGCCGGGTCCGAGGAGCAGCAGCCGCAGCAGCAGCAGTCAGTCGAGCAGCCTACGACGAAGGCACCCAAGGATAAGAACTGCCCCTACTGCGGGCAGGCCTTCACGTCGTCCTCGCTCGGCAGACATCTCGACCTGTATATCAAGGAGAAGAACCCGAAGCCGCCAGATGGCCTCCACGATGTCGACGAGATCCGAAAGCTACGAGGGAGCATCACGAGGAGGCACCCGCGCGCCTCGCTTGGCCGCCGGGAGACGCTGACTCCGGTGGGCACGCCGACGACTGCGTCCAGGAGGAGTCCGAATTCGGACGCCGAAGGGTCCACGCCGAGGTCTCCTGCGCTCCCCAAGTCGGCCACTGTCGGCGGGCACGGCTTCGCGGCGAGATGGGATGGCGGCGCCGGCTCGGCCGCCGGCGACACCCCGGGCCGGGGCACTGACCAGGCGCCAGACTCGGCGAGGAGACCTGTGCCAACGAGGGCTGTCAGCAGGCACATGGTCAAGGCTCAGTTCGACATGAAGCAGAAGATCCAGGATGCGCTAGATACGTCGAGGGCGGCCGAGCTAGCGCTGCGGGAGCTTGTCAGCTCGTGGAAAGCAGCCAAGTATGTTTGCTCTCGCCCAGTCCCGAGGAAACGAAACATTTGACACAATGTTTCGAAACAATGACGGCCCCTCCCCCGTCGGAAGCGAAACATGGCTTACTGACCTGTCACCTTTTGCACTGCCGCGTAGGACCCACATCGACGTCAACTCGATGCCGTTCGATTTCCAACCGCTATCCCTTGATTTCCCAGCACTGGCGCTCCAGTGCCTGCAGCCACCGCCAACGCTCTTCTCCTCGACCCAGCACCCCACGCCAACCTCATGGTCCATCTTGCCACCCGGGCAGAAGCAATTTGAGGCTCTGACAGCCTACTTCCGCGACGAGTTCCAGAGGTGGAAGATCAAGTGCGCCGCCGCCACGACCGCCATCGAAGAAGACCTCAGCTATCCCTCCGCCCACAGCGCCGCCCATGCCGAAAGCAAGGAGGCGATCAAGACGGCTGAGAAGGCCGCCGAGACTCTCGAGGCCCAGGTGACGGAGCACTTGCAGTCGGCGTACGCGGTCTGGGAGGGACTCCCTCCGCAGCGACAGAGCGAGCTGTGGGTATTGGAACTCGCCCGCGGTGTGGGACGCAAGCAGAGTGAGGTGGACAAGCTGAAGGAGACGCAGCAGTCGATGAAGCAGGAGAACGCTCACCTCAAGGCCCAGATCGAGCAGCTCAGCCGTGTGCACCAGCCGCGGGAGTTCACCATGCTCTCCCCCACCACAATACCCATGAAAGAGGGCATGCTCGACTTCCTGCACGAGCAAAGTGTCGTCCATGGCCGTAAGGGCGTGGCTTTCACCCTGGACGACAGGCAGTCGGATGTGAACACAATCGTTGCCAAGACAATCGACAGGTGGAAGAGTGTAATTGTCACTGCCAGGTCGGCCAACACCCTGAACGCCCAGAGGCCACTGGACCAAGCCGCCGCGCCCTCACCCTCACCCGCACCTCCGGCAGAGGGCAGCTCTCAGACCGCAGTTACGGCTGCCTCGGCCGCTGCGTCAACACCTATGACGGCAGCTCCTCAGCCGAGGCCGCAACAGCTGCAGCAACAGCCGCAGCCACAACCGCAGCAGCAGCAGCAACCGAAAATACCTCCTGTGCCGCCCATACCACAACAGCATATGCCAGTTCCGACACTGCAGCCAGCACCGAAACCACGAAACCTGGAGACAGCCACCGTGTCTTTCGAGCAGCCCCGAGTCGCAACTGCCAGCCCACCCGAGCCGTCACCTGTCGAAGTGAAGAGCACGCCCCTATTGCTCGATGATACGAGCGACCTGGATGCCGACGCTGAGATGGACGACGACGAGGAGGGGTACGCCGCAATGAGCGCGCCAATGGCCAAGCCCATGGTCACAACCGCACCTCTCTCGATGCCCATGCAGGCAACACCGAAGCTCGAAGTGCAACGGACGAGGGGACCCGCACAGAGGGCAACGGCAGCAGCCGGTAGTCCGTATGCGCGGAGTGCCAGCCACGCGGCGACTGGCGCCGGCGTACGTGGCAAGGGCTCCGCGCTCAGCAATCGCTCCGTGACCAACATCGGCTCGGCCATGCAGCGTCACGTCGCTAGGGGAGGTAACATGGCGGCTTTCGCGGCGCAACCTGATATGGGTGTCCCAATCCAGGACACGGGTGGCGGCGGCGACCCCATGTTTATGGACTAGCCAGCCTAGCGCTTCGTCCAAGGATCAAGAACCCTAAAGGCCCGCGGGGATCAACTGCCATCGCCTCACGGCCCCAAGGAGTGATGAGCCCCTGGTCTCAAGGAGATGATGAGACCTCGGGACGATTAGTTGTGACAGTGATACCCGACACTACTTACCTAATATCGGCACCAACCGCGCCGGGCATCGCATCATGCGGAGGCATGACTGTCGCGTGGCTCGCGAGGAGATGCCTCGAATACCCACCAAACGTCGCTCGCCAGCACCTTTTCCTTTTTCTTCTTCTCTTCTCTTTTGGCTGCCGACTTGGGTTTTATTTATTCTTGTAATCATAATTGCAAGGGGTGCCGTCTCTCTGCAGCCTGATGAGACGGCTCCCATCGACCTTTTAACTTTATGATCTTCTTATTCTTTTTTTCATTTTGGAATGTTTTATTAGCCCCCGGCCGAGCAACGTCTCGAGGGAGTGTACTGGGCACTTAGCGCTTTTCATTTATGGGGGTTTTGGGAAGACAAGATTCCCGGGAATTTCGATTGTTGTAATAGACGGAGGGCGCGCCTCGCCCAAATTTCTAGGAGAAAAGGGATTACAGGGTTTTTGTCGCCCGATCCCACGCCTTTGATCTGATTCGGTCGGAGACTTTTGATTTTTATCTCCCGATCTTTTGTGGACTCGATGACGATGTTGGTATGCGGGCGCCTCGAATGCCGGAGCCCCAGCTTCCATCCCGGGCCTGCTGTTTCACGTCGGCAACCAGGGGCTCACCTGGCAAAGAATTCCGGCCCCTCGGGAAAGACAGCAGAATAGAGATTTCGTCAGATCTCATATTCTGGAGCCGGCATGGCACGAGAGGACCAACTGGCCCTGTCCCGTTGGGACGCGGGTGTTAGCTCGTTCAGCCTGACGAGGCTAAATTGGTTGTTTTATGCGAGCCTGGTCTGGAGCCCCTCAAGAGGCCCTTTGCGAAAACAAGGTACCACCGGCAGGGGCAGCTCTTGGGTGTCTGGCAAGCAACCAACATCGAGCGACAGCACTTCTGCATCGAAGTAGATAACCAACTAAGGTGGTCAAGGGCTCAAAAAATCGGACCTCTAAAACAATAGGAAGAGAGAAAGTAAGAGCCTGATATCTAAGAACTGAGACAAAGGGCGAACTCGAGGGAGGACGGCGCCATTCTCACGTAATCGGACGGGGCTTGGAATTGAGAGGCCAGGCGAGATGGTCTTTGCCTATGGACAGTGTTTTTTCTGCTCCCGATTTCATTTTTACTTTCCTCGTTTTTCACTACCTAAAGTACGTTCCTATGTTGTGGTTTATTGAAGGAAGCAAAGCCTCAAGCTATGCCCCTGAAACCGGGCTGTGGCTAAACACCTGAAGATGAGCCACATTAACCACTTTAAACCCTGGCCCGCACACGACATCCTGGGACCCGCCCCCACTGACTCACTGGCCGTCGACATTGACTCGACGGCGCTCTGAATTACCCCGCGCCAGTTCCTATGATTTTTTTGATTTTTTTTTGAAGGCGCCCAACCACGCAACGGCGGCCAGGCCAAAACAACAACCACCTACCACGCATCTACGGATTTTGCCATTGACGCGGCGTTCGACACGCTCCAGGTTGCAAAGATGGCCGACTCGAGCTCGCAGGCGCCGCCCACCGAGCAGGTGGAAAACCTCCACCTCGATGAGGTCACTGGCGAGAAGGTGCGCAGAACACGCGACGCTGGATTCCTCCTGCTCTTGTTGTTGGCCCTGCTCATGCCCTTCCCCTCTGACCCCTTTGCCTAACATGCTGCTTGCCACTGCATAGATATCCAAGACGGAGCTCAAGAGGCGGCAGAAGGCCCGCCAGAAGGCCGAGGAGAAGGCCAAGAAGGCCGCCGCGGCGCCGCCCAAGCCCGCCGTCGCCAAGAAGGCTGCCGCTGCCGACGAGCAGGAGCTCAACCCGAACCAGTACTTCGAGATGCGCAGCCGGGAGACCAAGGCCATGCTCGACGACCCGTCCGGCCCTAACCCCTACCCGCACAAGTTCCTCGTCGACTACGATGACTCCAAGTTCGAGGCCGAGTTTGGCCACCTCAAGTCGGGCGATGTCGACAAGACCAAGGAGATCAGGATAGCCGGCCGCATCTTCACCAAGCGCTCGGCCGGCACCAAGCTGATCTTCTACGACATCAAGACGGGCGCCGACACGGTGAGCACGGGCGCCAAGATGCAGATCATGTGCCAGGCGCAGTATGTCAAGGAGGGCGGCGTCCCCTTTGACAAGCAGCACGAGCATCTTGGCAGGGGAGACATCATCGGCATCGTGGGCTACCCCGGCAGGACCGCGCCCAAGGGAAAGCTGGAGAAGGGCGAGCAGGGAGAGCTGTCCCTGTTCGCGACCGAGGTCGTCCAGCTGGCGCCTTCGCTACACCTGCTCCCCAACGAGCGCTCCGGCTTCACGGACAGCGAGAAGCGCTTCCGTATGCGCTATCTCGACCTCATGTTCAATGATCGGTCGCGCAAGGTCATGTGGCAGCGCAGCAGGATCATCAAGTACATCCGCGACTTCTTCCATGAGCGCCGCTTCGTCGAGGTCGAGACTCCCATGATGACGGCCATTGCTGGAGGTGCCACCGCGCTGCCCTTCATAACCCACCACAACGACTACGACATCGACATGTTCATGCGTATCGCCCCCGAGCTGTACCTCAAGATGCTCATTGTCGGCGGCTTCAGCAAGGTCTTTGAGATTGGCAAGAACTTCCGCAACGAGGGCGTCGACTTGACGCACAACCCCGAGTTCACCACAATCGAGACGTACGCGGCCTACTACGACATGTACGACGTCATGGACTACACCGAGGAGCTGGTCTCGGGCCTGGTCAAGGAGCTTACTGGCGGCTACAAGACCACGTACACGCTGCAGACGGGCGAGAAGTACGAGGTCAACTGGGAGCGGCCTTGGAAGCGTGTCAAGATCATGCCGGAGCTGGAGAAGCTGACGGGCAAGAAGTTCCCGCCCTACGACCAGCTCCACACGGATGAGACCAACGCCTTCCTGCAGGCGTTGCTCAAGGAGAAGAACATCGAGTGCACGCCGCCCCTGACCAACGCCCGCATGCTGGACAAGCTGATTGGCGAGTACCTCGAGGAGACGTGCATCAACCCGACGTTCCTGATGGAGCACCCGCAGATGATGTCGCCGCTTGCCAAGTACCACCGCACCGAGAAGGGTATCTGCGAGCGCTTTGAGGGCTTTGTCTGCAAGAAGGAGATCTGCAACGCCTACACCGAGTTGAACAACCCCTTTGACCAGAGGATGAGGTTTGAGGAGGTGAGTGGCATAGACATGCACCCAATTCTCTCCTTTCCATTGACTGTCCACGACAGGCACCTTGTCACTGAGATCCGGTGTTCTAACAACCCCGCAGCAAGCACGCCAGAAGGCCCAGGGAGACGACGAGGCGCAGATGATCGACGAGAACTTCCTGCGCTCGCTCGAGTACGGCCTGCCGCCGACTGGAGGATGGGTGAGTCTAAGCCAAGCCAGCTGATTGTCACAGCGAGGGAATGAACGGATGGGAAGCTGACAAAACATGCGTGCTGCAGGGTCTCGGTATCGATCGCTTGACCATGTTCTTGACGGACAACTACACCATCAGGGAGGTGCTGGGCTTCCCGTTCATGAAGGATGAGAAGAACGGCCCCCCTGAGAAGTTTACGGCTGAGCTGACCAACGTCGAGCCCCTCCCGGAGGAGGGTATTGGTAAGTCACTCCATAGTAACAGCAGCGGATACCCATATTCAAAAGTCACCAGGTCAATGCTAACACTCAATCATATAGCTCACAAGTAAGCAAAGAAAAAATGTGAAAACGGAAAAAAAAAAAAAATAGGGTCTGGGTTTCTGTGATGAGCATCTACGTCGTAAAGCGACGAGGCAATTTCACGTCTAGAGTCAGGGCAAAGATACACTTTACACTTTGCTAGAAGCATTACAAGAATAAGCGTATCATGTATCACGTTGCGAGCCGATTTAACTTTGCTTGCCGGAGGCTGTCGGGCGCCTTGCCTCACTTCATTGTACCGTCACCGACAGATGATAGAAATGA
>JNVV01000001.1:1909645-2084945 GCA_000733355.1 Falciphora oryzae
AAGCGGTCGAACAGCTCTTGCCAGGGCGGGGTCAGGCCGTTGCCCATCATGGGGAACTCGTTGTAGATGAGCCCCGCGTCGAGCCCCGCGACGAGGGCGCCCGACATGGCGGTGGCGAAGACGAGGGCGGCCAGGGCGTGGGCGGAGCGCGAGAGGGTGCGCAGGGTGGGGTTGCGCAGTTGCTCGATCAGGCGGGCGGCGGCGGCCGGGTCGGCGACGAAGCGGCGGGCGCGTAGGCCCGAGAGGCCCGAGAGCAGCATCCACGAGTAGCAGACGAAGGCGGTGCCCAGGTGGGCCGCCAGGCGGTACTGGGAGACGCGGGGGTGGGAGCCCGGGGCGAAGAGGTCGTCGCGCAGGCCCGACTTGACCATCCACCAGCCGATGAAGCCCTGGAAGCCGATGAGGGCGCTGATGCCCGCCAGGTTGAAGGCCATGCGGCGCGTGACGCGGCGGCGGGCGACGAAGTAGACGGACGGCAGCACAAAGGTCAGGCCGACGAAGCGGCCCCAGAGCCGGTGCGTCCACTCCATGTAGTAGATCTTTTTGAACTCGTCGAGCGTCATCTTGGAGTTGAGCACAGCGAACTCGGGCGAGGCGCGGTACTTTGCGAACTCGGACTCCCAGTCGTCGTCGCTGCGCGGGGGCAGGGAGCCCGTCACGGGCCGCCACTCAGTGATGCTCAGACTGTAGGGAGGACGAGCCGTTAGCACTTGGCAGCGAGGGCAGCGCAAACGGCCTGCTGGGCCTGCCTCACTCACCCGGATTCGGTAAGCCGTGTCAGGCCACCGAAAACGACGATGCCGAACACGCTGACGGCGCTCCCGATGAGCCAGATGCCCACGGCTTTCGAGTTGGTCTCGGGGAACGAGCTGGCGCGCCCCGAAGCAGAGGCAGTCGCCGCCTCGGGCGCGGCGCTGCTAAACGCCTTGCTTCCGCCCAGGGACCAGCCGGCCCGCAGCGTGGTCCGCGGCGCCGTGGCGGAGGAGGCCGTCCTCCCCGAGGCGAAGCTCCGCGCCAGGGTTGCGGACCGCACGAGGCGCGCCGGCGGCGGCGACGGCCTTTGCCGGCGGAGGCATTGGCGGCAGACAAAGGACGGGGTCGACAGCCTAGCCAGCGCCCGAGGCATGCCGGCGTGTATGAAGGACATGTTTGCGACGTTCGGGCAGCTCTCGGCGGCGCAAGGAGAGCTTTGCGTGGTGCCGGAACGGGCGGGCAGGGCTTGAGCTGAATATGGGAGCTCCAGAGAAGCTAAAAAGCTGCACGAAATACCAGCGACGCAATTGGCCCGACGCCAATCGGCCGTTTAGTGGCGTGATGGTGGGTGGAGCTACCGAAATGGGCAAGTGGTGAGGGGCACTCCCCGTTGACGAGCTTGAGTGCCGTCCACAATTGCTGGGGCTTTGCTGCACGAACGGGATGGGAATCCCCTCAAGCTCCGTTGAAGCTCGGAGCGTAGACCGGGCAGCCTGCGCTCCCGGATCGGTCCAGAGCAGTGGCGGTAGAGACAAAATACCGGCGAGATATTTGCCATATTTCGTACCCAAAAGGCCTCGAGTCTAACAGCATTATTATTTATGCCATCCCCATTGGGAACGACCCTGGTTGCCCTCATTACCTTATCATTACCTAGTCGGCGAGGGGCTGCCATAAGTCTACCTAGTAATACTAAAACCCCTAGCCCACAAACCTGCGCAAGCCTAAAGCTCAATGATTCCCATAAGTCTAAATTAAATAAAAGAAAAAAAGAAAGAAAAAAAAAAGTATAGTCCGCATGGTGGTATCAATTCCCCGTCCCTCTTTTGGGTCCGACATCCGCCCCTTCCCCAGTGGCTGATTAAAGCACACGTTTGACACGCTCATTCCACGTGCCGTCCAGGGATCCCTCACGATGAGCCCCTTTGTCATGCCTTCTTGGAGGCAGCCGCAGAGACGGCGGTGACGTCGTCTCCGATCTTGGTCTTGGCTCCCAGAAAGATCTCGCGCAGGGTCCTCTTGTTCTTCTTCTTGATCTCGTAGAGAGGCTTGTGCTCCTCGTGGATGTCGTGCTCGTGCTCGTAGTCGACATGCACAAAGGCCCTCTCGACGTCGGCAAGGCCCTCCAATTTGCGCTGCAGCGACTGACTAACGTCGTGCGATATCCTCAGGGGGGTCTCGTCGTCCATGACAATGTCGACCTCGACGTAGTACCGCTGTCCGGCGTGGTACGCGCGGCACTGTTGTTTAGTTTGATCACCGTCGTGTCAGTCAGGCTGCGGACACAAACTCACGCATCTCGGACGGAGGCAGGTAGGTATACGCGGGAACAGATAAGCTTACCGTGTCGACCTTGAGGATCTGCTCGTCATGAGTCATCGACATGTAGATGAGCTTGGAGATAAAGTCCCTGGGCGCGGACTTGCCGACCAGCAGCCAGACCTGCTCGAAGGCGTTCGAGACCCACGAGAAGAGGATCAGGAGCGCGATGCAGATGGCGCCGATCGGGTCCAGGTACCACACGACTTTCTCACCCACGATGGCCATGATCAGACCAAACGAGTTGACGACGATATCGTTGCGGTGGTCAATCTGATAACGCACATGCCCTCGGTCAGATTCGGACGTCCGTGACGCATGGCGGGAGGGCCCGACTCGGTAGGTACCTAGGCAGAGAACTTACGTAGAAGACATGGACCGAGGGGTACTTCCGGTAGAACATGCAGAAGACCATCAGGGAGCCCTTGGCAAAGACTAAGGCAGGCATCCCAGGTGAGTAATCCATCCGTTCATGCACGGCAATGGACCCAAAATGGCAAACTTACTGGCAACAGCAATGAAGACGATGGGAACGATCTGCAGCTCCTCGGAGTCATGCTGGCCTCTGCCCAGTGTCCGACCCGATTCAATCTGAATGTGATCGCCGGTCAGCCCGACATCCCGCAGAGTGCATTGCAGTCTGGAGCGATGGCATCATGACTGTCAGGGGCTGGCCTAGTTGCGGGGTTTGTTCTTACCAGAAGCTGGATAGCGACGGTAGTCATGAGGGCGCAGAATAGGATGATCCCGATGGTCTCGATTCTGGTACGGCCCTATCCGGTGGAAGAGAGTGCCCTGAATTAGCTCGGCGTCTTGTTGCCGGCACACCCCTGGCCGTCAAGGGCGGAGGTCCAAGCAAACGCTTGTGTTGGCGCTTAGACTAGGCTGGCGACAACTAATACTGACCACTGGGTATTTGTAAACGCTGGGCCTGGCAGCCAATCTCGACGTTATGAGCATTACGAAGGACGAGACGAGATCCATCTGTCGACATCACTGCGAGTTAACATGCTGCTGCATGGGGCGAGGAGAGGCCTTCTTGGCGGACAGGAGACCTACAAATGCATCGGCGGTCGTGGCAAAAAGCTAAAAATCATACAACAAACGTCATAGGTCAACATCGTATCCGCATGGTCGGTCTTTCCCAATCGGGGGCAAGCGAGGCTCGCATGCATCGGGGTGCATCACATACGGAGAGCGATCCCGTCGAGATGGCAGCATAGAGCTGGATGACGAAGAGACAGAAGTTGACGATGAAAGAGGCGTTGACGGCAAACTTGATCTTGGGTGCCACGCGGGCATCTTCCTCGAGCGTGTTTTGCTCCTCGTCGTCCGCGCCAAGGAACCTTTTTTTAAGCAACTATTCTTAGCATCCCACATGTTCTGACCGCACGCCATCTTGGCCGTCTCGATAGTCCGCCAGAGCTAAGCAAGACGCGCAAGTCCGGCCGAGCTTATGAGACCGGATGAGGGGGCTTCCCAAACAGGATGGTATGCCCGTCACAATAGGAAGGGAGGACCGAAATAGTAAAAATGAATAAAAAGAGAAAAGTAATTTAAAAGACAAACATACTGGTCGATTAGCTCGTTCTGTCTGGTGTAGAACTTCTTGAGCTTCTTCTTATTGCCGTTGGGGTGGTCAATCTTCATCTGACGCTGGCTGACGTTGGCGCGGCGGTGCTGGCCAAAGTTCAGGGGGTCGGACTGGATGGTGCTGCCGCTGGTGTCGGCGCGGACCGACGGGGCGGTGAATTCCTTCTTCTTCTCGTCTACCAGAGTCGGCTCCGGGCCGGCAGCGGCGTCTGCGATGTTCCCTGCGGCTGGCGCGGTCCCCACGCCGGGGCTGGCTGGGCGGATGGAATCATCCTGGGCGGCAGCAGCAGCAGCTGTGGGTTCCTGATCAGCAACGTCCACATTTGTCTTGTGGCGAATAATAATAGTGATCTGTTTGTCGGGCACGCCGTCTGGGGACAAAGGCAGACAGGGTTGGGCCAAGGCAGAGGTGCGGCCTTGACAGGTGTGGCAGTGAACGACTCGGCCTTGACAAGCCCCGGCTCGAAACGCATCCGAGGTTTGCGATAAAGAGCAGTGGGCGGAATAGAAACAGAGAGGAAAGACAGCAGAAAAAAGGGTATTGCAGCCGCGCCCAGATAAGACGAGACGAACTGGGCCTGTTCTGTTTATATTGCACATACCTGTTGCTGTGGAAGCTTTTCCCGGCTGACCAGACATGTCGACAGGGCTCTGCTTGGTAACGATACGGTCTTGAGGGGGGAGGCCTGAGGAGCGAGGGCAAATATCGCTCGGAAGCGCTGAGTGTCTGCTTCGATCTCAAGAGCCGCGAAGAAAGATGCGGGAGACAGCGGCCATCAAACGGCAGACCCAAGGGCCGGAGCCGGATCTCACCCTTATGAACGAACAAGCAACACTAGCGCCGGCAAAAAGGGGAGACAGGCCTCCAGCTATGGAGGCAAAGAAAATTTGCCATGTTCTGTAGCCCGATTGCAGCCCCGTCCCCATGCAATCTGACGAGCGCCCACCTCGATTTAGCGATCGGTACTGCGCTGCACGACGACGATGGGCAAGTGGACGCGGGGGATGGCACCCACGCAGCTCGATGGGAAGGCCGAAAGAGGGGCGACAGGGAAGGGACCCCTGGCCGCAGGTGTAGTGCGAGCAAATCACAGCGCTCGCGTTTGAGCATGTGGGTGGTGCGCTGCCCTGCAGGCTTCAGCAGCAGCCAAAAGTCGGTCAAGTCGAGCCGGCAATTGCGGGGGTCCCAGGGCGATATCTGGTGTACATATGGGCCGCGACAGCAATCTCTTGGCTTGGCAACCTAACGCCTGGGCTTTGCAATCTGCACAAGAGACGACAAGCAAAGACAGCACACGACCGTCCCCACCGCGCCGTGGGAATTTTCATTAGACATGACCTTGAGGTCGGGTCGCGTGGTGTGATTGCGGTCCACCAGACTGGACAGCTCACAGCGCAAACAAGCCAAACCCCTACACTGGAGATCGATCGGTCAAAACAAGCAACAGCAGCCGGGCGCCAGGGGTTCACGACAGGTTCCGGCTCTCAGCCGCGACTCCGAGCACGCGGGAAGACCAACGAACAAAAGATGGAAATGGCCAGAGGTTGCGGGCGGCGGCGGCCTGAAGCGGAGGCTGCCACACCACGGCGTCCCCCTGCCAGGGTTGCAGCACGAACAACTGACCAATAGCGTGTTATATGCGGTTGGCTGTTTCGACGAGGCCGGCTCGGAAGACGGACGAGCCGTGCTGGGTGGGGCGCCAAGCGTCAGAGGAGGCTCTTGCAGAGTGGCGCTTGGGTGGCAAACGGCGAGCACGGCAGCACCATGCTGGCCGCCAAGGCAGATCCCGTGTTTGAAGCATTTCATCTTCTCGTCGCTAGCACCGCTCGCTCCACGCTCTTACTCGGGGTGCGCCATCCACTGCATTCATGACAGCGACAACCGAAGAGGTCCAGGCTCGAGGTGTCCCCCACTTCACCGTGCAGCCTCCGCTACTTGCCCCTTAGGGAAAGTTGTCACGCCGTCGCCCCCGTATCTTTCCATTTTCCCCAACGCGGCCAAGAGAGCTAAGCAAATGCAATCAAGATCGTCTGCACCAAGACGACGCCACGGCCGACTTAACTTCCCAGGTTTTGGTGCCTGGAGATATTCTTGGGACTTGGTCGATATTCCGGGGTGCTCCAGGTGGTTTTTATAGTAGAAGTCAATATTTATTTGACCCCTTGCACGCCGCACACACACACGCGACGAGAATGGCCGAGAGCAAAAAAAAAAAAAAAAAAAGCAAGCGGGAGTATTGAGTTGAGGCCGAGGCGCCCACATCACACCGACGACGGTCATTGCGACCCCCGTTGAATACCGAGGCGCGCGACCAAAGTGCCTCTTACACATGCTCGCAAACACACTCGAACACTCGAATCCTCTTCTGTTTGTCGAAATCACAACTCCAGCCGGCTCCATCAAATAACGCCTATACAAGGCACTTGATATGCCAATGCCGTGTGACTTTACAACGAGGCCGGTGCCAGCAAACGACTTATTGTGGCTATCAGAGCTCGCGTCGCGTGGGGCGTGCTGTTTCACGGGGCGGGCTCTCCACTCGAGGTATTTCAAATTTCGTGGTGTCTCTCTTTGGCTCCCGTCCCTGGTCGACGCACGCTCCGGTAGTTCTGTCGGACACTTTCAACCTTGTTCTCGCCTTCTACGGTCGAAACAACTTAGTCGCTGAAATCCCCGCGGCCCCATTGGGTGGCCCTTGGCCCCGCGCTGCATAGGCGGAAGGGACACTGGGGTCTGCTGGTGTGGCAGGAGCCGCCCGCTGCAGCAGCACGGAAAAGTCAACGTATCTTTCTGCTGCTGAGTGCGTAACCGCCGACACAAGACAGAGACGTCACTCGGGTCGAACCCTGAATGGGATCGGACACCCGACCGAGCGCCAAGCCAAACCTTCCTTCGGGTACACCTGCTCGTCTGCTACCATTGCCCGCCGCCCAGCCGCCTCGCCCTGCCATCCCGGGCTGCCATCTCACTTTGCCAAGATCTGATGCGAAGCTGGCGATGAAGCTTGGCTCGGCGCGAATCCATGCTGCTCTCTTCGTTTTCGCCCTTCTCGCTCCAAGAGCGCAGGCCCCGGAAACACCCCCACAGGGGCACCCCCATGTCGCCCGCCGCCTCGCCCGAGCCGGGGAGCGCTGGCCTGTGCTGCCCTCTCATGCCCACAGTCTCACAATTGTAGAGCATTTATGGGCAGTGGGCGTATTCCGTGCTTCCGTCCGACAAGGCCCGCCGCTGGTCGTGCCAACATTGCGCAGGGATTGAGGGCGCCGCAAGGGGGCGTGCGCCGCCAGGGGTGTCTCCCCAGCTCAGAGGCCCTTGTTTGCCAACTCCCTGTCTCCCAGCCAAAACATACCCGGCCCCATTCTCGCGGCTGCCCCTTTTTTTGTGCTTTTTCGTCTTCATCGTCCATTTCCCTTCCTGGACGCACATCGCAACCTTTCACGCCCTCCCAAGTGGTGCAAGCCTCCCTGGCCTTAAGTCGTAAATACAACTGTGGAGCCCCATCACTCTTCGACTTGCCGTTCGAAGGAAAGAAAAAAACGCTTCGACGCCGGGCGCGGATATTCTTGCCCTGCGAGATGGAACGCTGTCGTGTGCTATAAGCTTGTATTAAAGCGGTTGATCTCCCAAAAATACTACCCAGCCATTTCTTGCTAAGACCATGCTTGGCCGTCTTTCCATATGATGGTCCCGGGCGTGCTTCGTTTCTTTCTTGTTGTTTTCTCTTGACTTTATGTTCTCTTCTCTTCACCCCATTTTCTTCACTTCTCTTGACGCTTAGTCGTCCTTTTTTCCTAACCCTTTTCTTTTCTTTTCTTTCCACAACACCGAGGCTGCAGGACGGCTTCGTTTGTTGCCATCCTTTTCTGGCCTCTCCTCCCTTCCTTGAGCCGGTTACTTGGTCTATAGGAAGCCATGGCGGAAGAAATGGAAAAGGTCAAGCCCATCTGCGGCGCTGACAAGAAGGGCGCCGGCGAGTACGACCTGCCGCTCCACGTCGCCGCCGTCTGTAAGTGCCGCCTCTGCACCGAGACAAGCATTGAGATCCGGGCTGCTAACCACCCTGCTCGACCCAACCAGTCATGGTTTTCGCCGCCTCCATCTTTGGCGCTGGATTCCCTGTCACAGCCAAGAAGGTCAAGTGGCTGAAGATCCCGCCCAAGGCCTTCTTTGCTTGCAAGCACTTTGGAACGGGTGTTCTGATAGCAACGGCCTTTGTGCATCTCCTGCCGACCGCCTTCTTCAGCCTGTCGAACCCCTGCCTGCCCGATCTCTTCACCGACGACTACCCGCCCCTGCCCGGTGTCATCATGATGACCTCTCTCTTCTGCCTGTTCGTCATCGAGATGTACCTCAACGCCAAGACCGGAGGCCACTCGCACGGCGGGCCGACCGGAAGCGACTTAAACCACGGTCATGGCCACGGTCATGGCCACGCCCATGGCCACGCCAATGGCGCCGCTCCCTCGCCGCCGCGCCCGCCGCGCTACAACACCGACGATTTCGAGGCGGACCGGGTCGACTTCGAGAAGCGGATGGCGCAGCAGATGTACGATCAGGAGCACAAGGTGGCGGCAGCGCGCCGCGACCCCTTCGCGGACCCGGAGAAGGGCTACGGCGGCGACTCTGAGATGCCCGCGTGGTTCGTCGTCTTCTACGAGCAGTACGTGCGCCAGAGGCTCGAGATGATGAACATGATCCGCGAGACCGAGACGAACCAGAGCCGCCAGATCCAGGCCGCCTCGTCCTCGTGGAAGGACCCTAGCTCTGAGCCTAGGATGGCGGCCGTCAAGGCCAACAAGGTGGCGCCTCCCGGCCAGTGGCTGGACGAGAACGGCGAGGTGGTGGACCCGCTCGTGTACCGCAAGATGTCTCTCAACATCACCATGCTTGAGGGTGGTATCCTGTTCCATTCCGTCTTCGTCGGTATGACCATCAGCATCACCAACGAGGGTTTCATCATCCTGCTCGTCGCCATCCTGTTCCACCAGATGTTCGAGGGTCTTGGTCTCGGTTCCCGCATCGCTGCCGTCCCATACCCTCCCGGAAGCTTCCGCCCGTGGCTCCTGGTCATCGCCTTCGGCTCCACCGCCCCCATCGGCCAGGCCATTGGTCTCGCTGCCCGCAACTCCTACGACCCCAACAGTGCCTTTGGTCTCATCATCGTGGGCATCTTCAACGCGATGTAAGTTGACGTCATCATCTCAAGACATGGCATCTATTTGAAGGACTCTACTAACAAGACCATCACCATCCACAGCTCGTCCGGTCTGCTCATCTACGCTGCCCTTGTGGACCTGCTAGCCGAGGACTTCCTTTCCGAGGAGGCGCAGGCCGTCATGACCACGAGCATGAAGATCACTGCCTTCTGCTACGTCCTTCTGGGAGGTAAGTTGCTGACAGCCCCTGAAATATACTTGCGACACTGTGAGCATGTGCTGATCTTGGGGCAATTGCAAAAATACAGCTCTTGGCATGTCGATTGTTGGTGCTTTCGCATAATGGACAAGCCGCCCCCAGGAACGGCCTGCTTCGTCTGGATGGGAGGAACCCCACGACAACAACCAAGGCTACGGGCCGTCCCAGACAGCGAAACAGCGAACACGCTCGACAGCCAACCCAACGCAAATACACGAGTCATCGCCCTCATTTCACCGAGTCGAAGACCAAATACCAAACTTCGGCGCAGGAAAAAGACCCGATCGAAAGGCAGGGAGAGCCGTGTTTTGCGACAGGCTGGTTTCAAGCGAGCAACAAGCCCACGGAGACGGGTTGTACGTTCTACACAGGAGACAAGACTAAAAAAAAAAAAAAAGAGAGAAAGAAAAAAAGTTGAAAAGGGTCCCAAAGGAACATCACGTTTTTCTCGTCTTTCAATTAACTCCCCACGCTCCTTTTTTACCTCTCCTTTTTCAACCCACCCACCCACCGGCCTGGGCTCGGGTGCTGGAAAGACGAACCACACTCATTTACTGCTTGAACAATCTCTTGGCTTTGCCATCTCTTGCTGGCACACAGAGAAACGGGAAACAGCCATTATAACCCTTGCCTCCCGACGCGAGACCCCATCCCCGCACGTGTGTGACCGAAGCCGTCCACTTTCGACCGACTCGGACTGTGACCGCGCGCCGCTGCCACCATTGCTACCATGGGCGTGTCCCGGGAAGGCAAAAGGATTAGGTGGACCAGTTGGAAGCGTGGTTTTTCTTTTTTCTTTATTTTTTCTTCTTTTGGCAGGCTGGCATATGGGATACCCGCGCATCATAGACGCGATATTTCTAGAAAGTCGGGACAGTCGGGAAAGGGGTCAGGCAAAAATAGGCTCTGTCGGACAGTAATGGTCACACACGCTTGGCTAAGGGCGCGATGCGGCAGCCAAGGAATAATCACGAGAGGAGGAAACTGGTCATGATGTCTTACGGCTATAGTTGTTTGTTTATTTGCGGGTCGCTTCCGTCTTACTAGTTAGGTCGAGAGTGTTGTACGAATAGGGGTCATGCCAACTTGAGAGTCTACACTGGGGAATTGCGAATGACGTTGGAGAACACAGTAGGTCGGGTCCAGGCTTCTCCATGGCGGGCTGAAACTAAATGCCGTTTCAGTGGGACGAAAGCGGCAGCTTTGTTCGATACGGGCCGATTTTTTAAGCGTCCGGAAACATATGCGGCGCCTCGCTTTTTTGTTTCGGGCAAACTCCCGGTGGGAAGGGCGTCGGGTAGGGGACCACTGACCTGGGGAAAAAGAAAGGCAAGCCCAAGGGGCACTGGGGTGTGTAGTGTGTGTGGGCACCGGTGCCGGCAGTGGAGCAGCATCCCGTCCGCGATGGGCACCACCCTTTTCCCCCTGGCCATCCACTTTTTTGATCTTGCGAGTGGAGAGTTGAAGTTGAGGCTGAGGCGTTGACCCGCATCGAATGTTTCCTTGCGGCAGTGAACACGGGTGGAGAGAGGGCCTGTATCATGAGGCGCGCTTGCTCGCCCGGTCCAGTTGATTTCCCAGGGATCATCAGCCGACAGCGCATCGCGTCCTGTTTCTTTTTTGTTCGTTGCCGCCAGCGGGATGCGGAAGCCTTGCATTCCGTGTTGAGCGGGTGGAGGCCTCTTATCAAATATTGTATCTGGGGGTTGCTATAGGTCTTTGAGAACAAAAAAAAAAAAAAAAAAAAAAGGAAAAAGAGAGAGCGTATCCGGACCTTTCTCGGACAGACCTGGGGAGGCCAGAAGGGGGTACAGGAAAGCAAAGGGGAGCGCGGCGAATCAAGCCGTGATCGTCGGTGACATCCGATGTCCGATGTGATGCCTTCATGCGCAACGGAGAGGGGAAGCGTGGGAAAGGAAGGAATAAGCGGCGCATGCCCGTGTGTGGAAATTGGGATGAACTGCTCTTCGTCGGAGATCGCAGACTCGTCCAAGGTTTTTTTTATTTATTTTTTTTTTTTTCGGTATGGGGTTGTTCGCGTGTTCCGGCTGCCCGCGCAGGATCCGGTATCACAATCGGTGCCACCAGCCAGAGGGAACGCCTGGCTGTGCGGTGCATGGGGAACGACACACCTCGCCCGGCAGTTGATGCTTGTTCTGGCCGAGCAGCTCGTCGTCATTTTGTCGCGTGTTGGGGGTGGCCGACAGTCGTGATAGACATCGGGGCACATACAAATTGATCTTCTTGGCAAGTATCAAAAAGTCAAGGTTGACTTTTTTGACACGGCGACAGAGCGTGGCCTTGAAACCTTCTGGGCTCTCCTTAGCCCCCACCCCCCACTCCCCCAACACACACTCTGATGTGCAGCCCTCGCTTCTAGAAGCCTGGAGGATCTCTTGGCGATTGAAGGAGCCCGATTTGGGCAAGGGGGTGCAGGAGTCGTGACATCGAGAACGAGCACGAACGGCAATGCGGGGGTAGGTGGCCGGTAATAGGGGCGGAACTTGGGCACTCTGTGTACCTTTTAGTACAGAGCAAAGATGCGTGCCAAAAGTAGCACAGCAGGTAGGCGCTACATGTCTTGGCAGCTTTGACACTAGAACGCGCGCGTGCAGAAACACAGGAAGGATAGAAGGGCGGTAAGTGTGGCCAAGGAATCCGTCCAATCGCGGTCTCTCTGATCGACTAACGCAGAAAGGAGACATGCTGTCGGAATGCTTGACATCGATTAACACAGGGGCGAGGCAGAAGGGAATCATGTAAGGGGGCTCACGGTCTGTCCACGTGAAGCTACGCAAGTCGGCATGCCAAATAGTGCTTTCCGGTTGCCCTCCTCAAAGGGAGGCCGGAAAGGGACAGTAGCATTCCAGGGAGATGCGACCACAACAAAGGAAGAGAGGAAATGGCGGGAAGTTGCCCGGCGTTCGTCGCTTTCTTTGTACCCTCTCCGGGAAGGCAGCTTAACTCCCATCCCAAGACGGGGTGGAAGAGCTGACCGCTGGATTCTGGACCAAGGACACCGGCAACAGATTTGATTCAGTCTTTTGGGACCGCTTACCCAGCGACCAACATGTCATCCTCTACGCGAAACACAGACTCGTCTGGCGACCTTGCCATCATCAAGTACCTGACTGATCGAAAAGGTTACGGCAAGGTGCTTGTTCGTCGGGAGAGCGACGGCGAGGTGCTGCTGGGCGAGACCTTGGAGGGCGAGGGGAAGCCCGCGCGGATCAAGGCGATAGTCGACAGCGGCTTCCGCGACGTGCTGCAGAACCTGCTCAACCACGAAAACCTCGTCTCCATCGCCGGCTTCATCTCCACTACCGACCCTGGGGTCGGTGGCGAGGAGGGCAAGGCGAGCCGGTATATGGTGTGGGACTACTGCGACGCCGGCACGCTCGAGATGCTCTTCCGGGACCCGCCCGTGCTGCCGCACGCGGGGGGCTTCCTGCCGGCGTCGCTGTGCTGGCACGTGGTCCTGTCGCTGCTCCGGGCGCTCGCGTGGCTGCACGACGGCTACCGCGAGGACGAGGTGACGTACATGGTCGACCGCCGCGACGCCGACGTGCGCTTCGGCAAGGACCCCCTGGTGGGGGTCCAGCGCCACGCGCGCCCCTTCATCGCGGACCTGGACTGGATGCCGATGCTGCACCGCGCCATCAAGCCCGATAATGTCTTCTTCCAGCAGCCGCGGGGCATCGAGACGTACGGCCTCTGCAAGCTCGGCAACTACTCCCGGGTCCACGTCTCGGGCCACGTCAACACCCGGTCGGTCGAGGGCATCGAGGTCGCGCCAGAGAAAGGCGATGCTCCTGTGCTAGCGTTGGGGGAGATGTTGCTTTGGCCGAAGGAAGAGATACGCGAGCGACCAAAGGTACTGAGCCCCACGTACCCCTATAATCAGAACCAAGAACACCAAGCTGTCTGCTGACACGTTATCCGCTGGGGCCTCCTTAGGGCAAGCGGCCATACACGCGGGGCAGCGAGCTCTTCGCGGTCGGCGCGCTCATGTACCGCATGATGACGTGCCGGGAGCTGCCGGACCCGGATGAATGCCCGGACTGCGGGTGCCTGCACCTCGACCCGGGCGCGCCAAAGTGCCACCACGACTGCAGGGGGGCGGTCGACGTGAGCAAGGGCCACGAGCTGTTCGAGGGGCTGCCCGAGTACGCCGGGCTCGACGGCGTCGTCGGGGAGCTGCTCCAGTACCACCGTAGCACCAAGTGCGCGCCGACGTGGGAGGTCTACAAGGTGGCGCAGGAGGCCTTCGACGAGTGGCGGCTCAAGGACGCCGACGGGCGCATGTTTGTCACGCTGGACATGGACCTGTACCGCCGCTGGGACGCCGTCTATGCCAAGGCTGAAGAGCGGAAGCGGGAGGGCTCGCCTCTGCGGGTTTCTTTGTTTGACTGAGGGACCAATCGGCGTTGTTGTTGGGTACCTAGATATTCAAGGCAAGGTGCCTGAGGTTAGGTACCGAGGTAGCGTAGAATGAGATGCATCAGATTTAATTACGTGGGCTGGAATTGCACTTTGATCGGGGCCATTGATTGCGGCCCCCACCTGCACGGAGTAACCTATCCCAGCGCGCGTACCCAGTCATGTCGGCTGGCCAGTTCGCTGGTGCCTTCCCTGTTTGACGAAGCCGAGCTGACGCTGATTCCCATTGCACCACCATACGGCAGGCACCCTCAACTCATCCCAACCCGCCATTGAGACTCGGCCGCAGCCGCCCTCCTCAGCCCGGCAATTGGCCAGACACCTCGGCTAGCGCCTGCAGACGCAAGCAATCTGCTAGCACAGCAGGCAGTGCACAGGACACGGTCTTCACAAACACCAATCGGCTCCAGCCTCGTCCGCCGGCCTACAGCTTGAACCCCTCCCCCTCGCGTTCCTCTGACAGACCAAACGTCCGGACCGGCCGACGACACCATCGACAAC
This sequence comes from Falciphora oryzae, assembly GCA_000733355.1. Classification (NCBI taxonomy): domain Eukaryota; kingdom Fungi; phylum Ascomycota; class Sordariomycetes; order Magnaporthales; family Magnaporthaceae; genus Falciphora; species Falciphora oryzae. The sequence goes on from JNVV01000001.1 coordinate 1,923,888, forward strand.
CGAAACGCCCCTCGCGACTCCGCCCTCTCACCACCCGCCAAACGACCGACGGCGGGCGCGGGAAACTAGGTATCCAGACGGCGCAACACCAGCAGTCACTACCGACGTCTTCAGCGAGCTTGTCGACACACACCTTGGCCCTCACCTCCTTGCGAGGGAGACATGTCGGCGATGCAGCCGCAGCAGCAGCAGCACCCGCTCGCGGCCGGACCCCCTCCGCTACTCTACACGAAGCGCCTCTCCAGCTTTCTGCAGTCGAGCCTCTCGCCCCAGATCCACTCGGCCATCGTCACCACCCTGTCAGGGAAGCTGCTGGCCTACGCCTCCCGCCACCCCGTCAGCACCCTGCGCACCCAGTGCACCGTCGCCGCCTCCATCTGGGCCATCCAGTCTGCCACCACCCCGCCCTCGACCGCCGCCGCCACCCCGAGCTCCGCGTCCGCCGCCGCCTCAAGGGGCCGGGCACGAGCACGAGCCGGCGCCCTCGATCGTAGCAGCAGCAGCGCTAGCAGCGCCGCCGACGACGACGACCAAGACGAGCGCGACGAGAGCCCCGGCGGCGGCGACGCCGCCGCCGGACGAGGGAGCAAGCCGACCGGGAGCGCCCTCGCCGCCGCCCTGCCGCCCTCGGCGTCCCCAGAGGCGGTCGCCATCGCACGCGCCGGCCGGCCGGCTAGCATAACCGTCCAGCTCTCGGGCGCCGTTGTCGTCATCAGACCACTCAAGAGCCCTCTACTGTTCATCTGCATCGGCCCTTCGGGCTCCGCGGCCGGCAGCAGTGGCGGAGACGCTGGTCCGTCTGCCACGCAAACTAGTGTCGCCGCCGCCGCCGCTCCTCCTTCTGCACACGTCGATGGACCCGCAGACAGCACTGAACGAGAGGGCCCCTCGACAGCGGCGGGCGAGCAGCAATCCCACGCAGCCTCCGCCCCTCCCCCTGCTGCACCGGGCACAGATGGAGGCAGCAGCAGCCTGGCACCGCAGGCGCCCACGTCCGCGGCGGTGGTGGGGTCGCCGTCGGAGACGACAAGTGTGCTGAGCGGCACGAGCGCTGCACCGTCGACTACCGCCACGGCCACCAGCGTGGGTGCCGCCGCCGCCGGCCTGACACGCCGCCACGCCGAGGAGCTGGCCCGGTGGCTCGATGAGAGGCTCGAGACGCTCTGGGTCCCTGACGAGAGCGGCGGGGCCGGCTTGGATGCGCGGTGAGGTGTGAGAACTCTCAAAGATCCCCCCTACAAGCGAGAAAAAAAAAAAAAAAAAGAAAAAAAAAAGCTCACTCTAGTGGCTCAAAACGGACGGCGACGTCCCTGGGTGGAATATCATATCATTTTTGTGTTTTGGGAAAAGAGGAGCCCAGAGATATGGTTGGAAGGAGATGCTCCATAGGCCCGCCGTCATATCGCCCACCCGTGCAGCGAGTTGACCCGAAGCCGTACGCAGAACCATAGACGAGCACAGCCCAAGCCTCCGCCAACCAACCACTACATGGCGATGGCGTGCCAGAGCCCCGAAAAAAACATGGCCAAAACCCGTGCAGAAAGAACTGGGCAGCCGATTCCGAGGGTGTCGGTGGCGGGTAGTAACAGGAATGGCCTGTTTCAACTCAAACGCCCCCCTTAAGTCAACCTCGAAAAAGCGCCTGCCACAACAAAGCGTGACCCCGCGAGCTTCGATATGGCGGCAGGGAGGATCTGGGGTCGGACCGAGATATGTTGGCCAGACGAATGGAAGTTGGCAGACAAAGCGAGCATATTCACTATGGATTTGGGCGTGGTCGAGGTGCGGCAAGTTACGTACCCCCTTTCTTAAAACGCTCATACATAAAAGAGCCATGTCACGCGACTATTGCACTCTATACATTACTACCTACCTACCTACCTACTCCGCGGGATGGGGGAGCATCTGGATCTGTACAAACCAGCCGGGGTGGAATATGGATGCATCAAAAAAGGGGCTTGGTTGATAATAAACATATTGGAATCTATTACTACACGAGTTTCCGTCTAATTACCATTTTTTAAAATATAAATCGCGGGCCTACAACCTGAAAGGCTTCCCGGGCTTCGAAACTGCATCCCATGTTTGCTCTGTCAAAGGCTCTGAGGACGCTCAACAGTCTTGCCTTAGAGACTACGTATTCGCGTGAGAAAGTATCCTAGATACCCAAAATCTTCGTCGTCTTCTCTCCTCCCCTTATGGTGCGTGCGACGTAGGAAGTTACGAAAAGGATTGTGCGCCGAGCAAACCCATCATCACGCCGAAACCCGTTTACAAATCCTTCCATCTCTCTCGAAGCAAGCCCACCCTGCCCCGGGGATGAACTGCAAAGGGCTGTTCGCTGAGCGACATCATGGAAAAGAGGGAAAGTAGTAAGTAATACTGTGTGATCTTCTGGATAAAAAGCACATCCGACCACTCGCCACGCATTCATTACACGACAGCGAAAAGCAGCGCTCACGGCAACACACCCCAGGTCCGATTTTCAGTCAATACTGAGCTTGGTGATGCCGTCGTTGGTGTCCACCATGCCCTGGTACCCGACGCGGCCCTTGTTGCCATTGGTCCGGCCACCGCCGCCGCCGCCCTGGCTCCCGCCGCTCTCGCTGGGCGCGCCGCTGCCGGGCCTGTCGTGGCCGTTGCTCCCCGGCCGCGAGCCCCAGGGGATCATGTCGCGCTGCAGCGGGCTCTGCATGATGGGCGAGTTGTGGACGCTGACGCCGGGCGAGACGGCGCGGCGCTTGAAGCTGACGGGGTCCAGGTCGTCGTCGCGCCGCCGCTTGCTGTTGATGCGCCGCGTGATCTCGGCCGCGCTCGGCGGGCCGCCCACCGCCGTCGCCGTTGCCCCGGCACCGCTCGCCTGTTGCTGCTGCTGCGGCGTATCGCCCCCGGAACTGCTCTGGGTGGTCAGCGACATGGGGAAGATGCCGCCCGCGGCGAGCATGGCGCTCGTGGGACCGGACGCGGTCGAGGGCGAGTCCATCGACATGTCATCCGTGTTGTTGCTGACGCTCACGGCCGACGAGGAGCCCCTAGGCAGCAGCGACGGCGGCGGCGGCGGCGTCGTGGCCCCGCCGCCGCCGCCGCCGCCCGTGCTCGACGAGTCGGGGAAGGTGTCCCAGACGGCCCTGCCGCCGCGGAGGTTGCGCAGCGCGCGCTGCTTGTAGCTCGACGAGAGGCCGCCGCCCTGCGAGGCCGACGAGTCCACCATCATGGCGTCGTCGCCGAGCGCCAGGTCGTCCACCTCGAGCGTGCCCAGGTTCGGGCTCGACAGGACGGCTCCAGTCTCTGTCGACGGCAGCGGCCGGTGGTGCTCCACGTCGCTCTCGCGCACCTGGCGCACCACCTCGGCCTCGCGCCGCACCTCGCTGTCGATAGGTGTCCCCTCTTCGGCGAGGGCGGCGCGCATTCGAGCAAACGCCTTTGTCTTGGGCTACAGAGAAGAGGAGAAAATAAGATGTTAGACGGAGGTTGAGAAGCCACTTGGACGGATTCGGCAGGAAGCTTACCAATAGGTTCCCACGGCGAGTGACGACGCGCCGGACGACCTCGGTCTGACCGTCCCTGCTGGGCGTCCCCAGGACGGACTCGACGCTATCCATTACCGGGGGCCTCATGCCGTCGTCACTCTCGTTGCCCGAGATGTTGAGCTGGTTGGCGGCCCAACTAATGCTCTCGCGGCGCGGGTGGTGGTTCGAGGGCTCTCTGGTGCCCAGGGAGCTCGGGGGCGACTTGGAGGCGGCCAAGGCGCCGCCCCCGAGTATGGAGCTGAAGCCGAGGCCGATAGGGCCTCGGAGGCGCTTCTTATGCTGCTTCCGGGGTCGCTGGCGTTGCTGGAAAGAGAGCAGGCTGTTAAACGCGGGCGAGCCTGCGGGGGCCCAAGGCGGGGGGTTCCCGCCGCCGAGCCCCGGGAGTGGTGTGGTCTTTTGTATTTGCGGGGTTGTGATGTAGGGCTCGTCCATGTCCTCGTCCATCGGGTCGTCGCCGTCGGAGCTGGAGGACGAGTCGGAGCCGAGAATGTGGTTAGCACTGCTGCCGACAGAGCTGGATATGTGCATCTTCTCGTGGTTGCCCATCATGGACCACAAAGACGTGGTTGTTTCGGCGGGCCCAAAGTCACCCTGGCGTCGGGCGCCGCCACCGGGTATGTTCATGGCGCCCCGGCCGCCGATGGTCGGGGACGAGTCCGGCGAGGACTGCTCGGCGAGGGTCGAGTGGTGGAGGCTGGTGGCAGCGCGGGAGAAGTCGAGGCCGCGCGACCTACGGGGCAGAGCGCTCGAGGGAGACGCGTAGATGTGCGAGTGGTCGAGCTTCGGGGACAGGGGCGCGGGCTTAGCCGGCGATGACTGGCCCGCGGCGGTGGCGATGCCGGCAGCTCCGGCCACGCCTCCCTGGTGCGGCAGGCGTAGCGATTGGGCGAGGCCGCTGCTCCCGCGGTGGGCGAAGCCGACGCGGCTCGGAGTTACGGGCAGGACCGGGGTGGCGGGGCTTCGGATGGTGCTGTCGTCCTTGGAGGCGCGGCGAGCGGCGTCGATGATGAGCGGCGAGGGCGACAGCTTGGTGCCGGGTGTGCCTCCGCCGTCGGAGAGCGACCTGGTCTTGGACATGGGCGACGGCTCGGCGGCAGAGTCTCCTGACGGTCGGCCCCCGCGCTGTGTCGGGCCAAGGTCGGCGTCGGCGGTGTCGACCACGGCCACGTCGTCCGGTCCCGCTTCCACCCCTATGGACCTTGCCGACGTGTCCATGTCATATTAGCTGCCAGGTGAGCTCGGTTGGTCGTGCCGGCTCCCAGGGGCAGGGGGCAAGGGGCGCGAGCGGTGGCCGTTGCAGTTGCAGGTTTTTCGTTCTTGGCTGCTGGCAGTCGAAGCTGGTCGGAATGGAGTCGCTAAGGGCCGTCGCTCGTCGAAACAAAACTCGATCAGTTTCCCGCCCGATGTCTCACGTCAAAATATCCACGACGCGGGAATGGCTTGCAGGTGGCGATGCCTAATTAGCAACAAATGTTTGAAAGCCCAGCCGACGCCCTACCTCTTTTGAGCTCGCCAGTCCAGACCAAAACACAAACATCCAAGGTCGAGACCGAAATCAAACAACAGGCGGCAGGCAGACCAGGTCTAACTTGGGCTTGCTAGGAAACACCGTGCAGACCAGGATCGACTTCTGGAAGCACTCTGGAGCCGGCTGACAGCGCGTCGGCAGTGGCACCTGGAGTGGGGGTGACAGGGGGCGGGCACCTCGCTGGGCCGCTGTAAACAAGGGCCTGTCCCCTGTCCGACACGGCGGGGAAACTGAGCCGCGCGCGTCTGCCATCTTTGCCATCCATTCGTATCATCATTGCGTGCGATTTTGAGACGTCAAGATGCTCCTGTTTTGTTTTGTTGTACTTCAACCAGGATTCCACTTTGCCGTAGCCACTCCAATTCTAGGCGCTACGAGCCGTTGCTTCTTGTCTAAATTCGTTCGACCAAGAGCACGACCAGAACGCGTCCAAGAAGCCAAAGAAAAAGCTCAACCAAACCCACCGGCCACCCTGCGCCGCACGTCCTTAAGCCACAGACGCGACCCATATCAATCCCAAGGCACCTCTAGGGACGGGCCGATTTCGTCTGGTCTGCACAGCTGCCAGTCCTTTCAAATGCACAGGCCGTCCGTGAACACGAGGGTTTGATTGCATCTTGCACCTAAAAGCACACCCCGAGGCTTATTCATACACCCAAGTGCCACATGACCCTTCACTTCCCTCGTCCATCATGCTCCTCCACAGGCCACCAGCCAGCGGCTTGACGGCTGCCAAAAGCTTTGTCAAAGTTCACCAGTGTGAACCGATACCGGACGTCATTGCTCTTGACTCTCTCGACCGCCTCCCTGCAGCCCTCCTCAGAGATGTCGATGGTCTGCACCCACGGCCTGAGCTTCTTCTCCGCCGCGAGCTTCAGCATGTCGTCCATCTCCCGGTGATTCCCCAGATGGCTCCCTGTCAGCTTGGCCGCGTTGGGCGTAAAGGCGAAGGCCGTCAGCTCCGGCAGGGGCTTGTCCGAAATCCCAACAGTGTGGAATTGGCCGCCCACCCGCAGCGTCCCGAGGTACTGCGACAGGTCGAACTGGTCCAGGGCATCGGCCGTGTTGAGGATGAAGTCGAAGGCGAAGGCCCACTTCTTGTGCCAGCCCTCCTCGCCGCCCACGATGACCCCCTTGGCCCCGAGCGTCTTTGCGTCCTCGGACTTGCCGGGCGAGTGCGTGATGACGTAGGCCTCGGCGCCCAGGGCCACGGCGAACTGCAGGCCCAGGTGCCCGAGACCGCCGAGGCCGACGACGGCCACCTTTTTACCCGGCCCGACCCCGGCGCGGAAAAGCGGCGAATACGTCGTGATGCCGGCGCATAGCAGCGGCGCCGCCGCCTCGGACGGCAGGGCGTCGGGGATCTTGAAGGTGAAGTACTCGTGGGCGCGAATGTGGCTGGCGTACCCGCCGTGCGACGAGAAGCCGTCCGGATACTGCGCGTTGTAGGTGTCAACCTGGTGCGGGCAGTAGTTCTCGTTCCGCTCCAGGCACTGCTGGCACTTGAGGCAGGCCCAGACTTGGGCGCCCACTCCGACCCTATCGCCTTCCCGGATGGCCTTGACCTTCTTTCCGACTTTGACAGCGCGGCTTTGCAAACGTGCATTGTTGGTCAGCTAGAGTTGCAAATGTCGATAATGCTCTGGTCGGGTAGAGAAAATACTCACCCAACCACTTCATGACCGACGCACAGGGGCTATTATCGGTGTGTCAGCCTCATTATCAGATCATGTCCACCCAGGATCTGGCGATAAAAGGCTGCGCTCACACCCTCGAAGTCACCCCAACCACCGGTGATAGCCGCGCGCGAGAGTTTTGTTAGCAGGTGTGTTGAGATCAGGGGTACCCCTCAACAGGTTTAAACTCACTATGAACATCAGATCCGCAGACTCCGCATGCCTCGATCTTGACATCAATGTCGTTCTCCTCGAAAGACTTGGGCTTCAACTCATGCTTGGAGAACTTGTTCCACGTCTTGGGTGAATCGACGCAGAAGCCCTCGAAAGTGTCCGGATACCCCATGTTGAGTCTTGTTGGTTGATTTCGTTTTTCGTTCGCTTGCGAAAAAGAAAAGCAGCATACCGATTGACAGTTGGTAAATACTCTCGAATATGGCTGCAACAACTGGGCTTCTTTTTCTTATTTAAATGGCCGTCTGTCCTTCCACGATACCGATTTTGAGGCGACATCATGGTGGCGTAATCTGAGCGTCTGACAATCCAATCGATACCAGCAGACATTCGTGACGTCTTTGAGACCATAGCCGACGCGAGGGCCCGGAAATAACATAGGGTCTTCAGAGCAAGAAAAAGAGCTGCCCTCCGTATGTAAATTATGACGATTTGATTATTAATCGCCATACTTCCACGCATCCGACATCTCAACAACGGCAATGACCCGAGGCCTTGGGCAGATGCCCGGCGGTCCGTCGCCTGTGGCGGATCAGGTAAGATGTGGGCCAGCTATACGGGTGCAGGCCGACACGTCCCCGGGGCCTGGCACGGCGCCATGGCTAGATGGTGGCCTGCCCCGAAATTCCGTATCCCGGGAGGAGAGTTGCCATGGAGCCGGTCGACACCGGAACAAAGATTAGTCTAGTCTCGGGATGGGTTCGAGCTACCAACCCGAGGCGCCGGGCACGGAATATGTAGAATGATATTAGTCGTCACTCAAAGGAGTCACATGATGCCTTGAGTCGATTGGATGTCCCAGACCGTGGGCCGTGAGGTGGGCCCAGAAACACCGACAGTCACCCTGTTGGCGGCCCACCGGCTTGTCAAGGGGCGAGATAGCACGCCAGTACGGCACGAGTGACGGTCGTGAATATGGAGCTCGAGCTGTCCGTGCCCACGGCCGACGACTGCGGCCGCATGGCCGAGATCCACGTGCGGGCGATGGACGCAAACCCTCTTCTGCACGCGCAATTTCCCACCGGCGACAGCATTCGCCGCCTCGAGGGCTTCTTGGCAGAGCACTATGCGTCCATCATAACGCCTCGGAGCCCAGCACGGTCTCGTGTGCTGGTCGCCCGGCACTTGCCCTCGCGCCAGATCACCAGCTTCGCTGCCTGGGACGTGCCGGCCGAGGAGGTGGTCGAGGAGGAGAAACTCGAGGGCGGCGACATCACAAACTTGGAGGGCTGCCAGAAGCAGTACCTAGAGAACTACGCGGCGCTCTCGGTCGGCGCCGCGATGGAGGTGCTCAAGGGCGAAAAATGTTACCGTGAGTTGAAAGCGGTGAAGACATGTTCGGCCCTTTTTCTTCTCCCCTTGGCTTGTTCCCGTTGTGTCCCATTTGCTCCGGGCTCCTCATCCCTGCTTGCCTGGCATATGCTCGACTCAGGTGTCGTCTGGCTGCTGCAGACCATCTCCGCGGGGTATCCCCTCATCCCCAGTCCCCGGTTTCCATCCATGCCCAATCCTCAGTCGAGTCCCCATACCGATCCGAGGCGACGTCAAGAAGATAAGAAAGGGACAGAAAATCAACAGATTGACTAATCTGCGAATGATGGCCGACCCGGTCGCGCCGAAGCCCACGAAAGAACAGACCTGAATTTCGTCTGTACCGACCCCCAGTTCCAGCGCATGGGCGCCGGGGAGGCGCTCACGCGAGCCGTGATGGCTGCGGCGCAGGCAGACGGCATGCTTCCGGTTTACCTTGAGAGCACCGCGGTGGCGGTAGCGCTGTACAAGCGGCTTGGGTTCGTGACCTTGGGCGACTTTGGCATGAAGATCCCGAAGAGAGGCTCGACGGAGCCGACCGAGGACTACCGCGAGATCTGCATGGTGTGGCGGCCAACCAAGACGGAGTGAGCAGGTCAGCCGGCGGCGCGGCTCGCGCCGGTTCAAGCAAGGAGTCGAGCCGAGCGACAGACCAGACGGCTTCTATGAGAATGAAATAGGGTGTCCTTGCGGTGTGTGGGTGCACGTGGGGTGCTCAGGTCCCCGACATCAATTTGACCCCTTTCGGCCGGCGATAGAGATGATGTGTGTGGCACTGTGGCCCTTGCAGTGAGGGGCTCAATCCGAGGTGGTGGTGGCTGGCGGCTGGCATTGACACCCGCGCTTGACACCTCGCCCTCACCTCGCATTTACCTCTATTTCGAAATGACGACATGGCTCTGTGTATCTTATTTACCCGGCGACCGAACAGGCCCCTAATTTGGGGCCATCATCACGTGGGCGCCTCCAGTCGTCCGCCCATCTTGGTCCATCGTGGATGCCCCTCATCCCACCCACCCTCACATGCGAGAGCAATGTGGGGGTCCATGCAGGCAACACGCATTCGGAACGGATTACGGCCAGCGATTGTGCGACGCCCAATTGGCTCGATACTTCCCAGCGGCCTGACTGGCTCCAGCTAGCCCTGGCAAGCCCGGTCGGATGCATGCCCTGACCCTTCACCAGCACAGTGTTATCGGCGGGTTTTTCCTGGCGCGACGCCTTGCCCGCATATGCGTGCTGATCTGCGTGGAGGGGAGGGCCATCAGCCAGCCCGCCGGACGACGGGACTCGCTTCGGTTGCTTCCCCAGGCTCGGGTGATCTCGCTCTCGTCACCGTCAGGGCTGGCGGGCGTTGTCGTGTGACCCCACCGGGGAATTACTACCTGGGTGGAAATGTACTCGCAGGTACTTGCAAGTTGAGAGTCTGTCTGAGACGTCGGGTCTTTGCCGGGCGGCCGCTCTCGCACCCGACAATCTCTGAATGGAGCCCCGCGCTAGGGAGAGACAGCGAGGCAGAGCTCCCACGGTCGGCTCGGGCTTCGGGCGCGCGCCATTACGTTAAAGGTATTGCCTGGAGGCGGGAAGCCGACTAGGGGTCCTTTTCTATTTGGTAATGGCTCTCCATTCGGGGCAGCCGTTCGGACATGGACCGGCTTACCTGCGCGCTGCTTGTGTGCCCGGAGCCGCTGCCCCACGGCTCCAGCCAGGAATTTCGACTGTCTCCACAGTGCCTGATCTTTGGTGCGTGCCCCGTCCAAGTAAATCGAGCAAAAATCTGGCGAATCTCAACCCTCTGGTGGCAGTGGCTCGCTCGAGTGGCTCCGTCCTGCGTGCGACGGTACCCAACCTCTAGCCCGCAGCACAGCGTGCAGAGAAGCCGATGACGGATTACCACATGCATTCCCTGCCCACCCAATCCCCGACCGCTTTGTGTGTTCCCTTTTTTATTTTTGTTCTTACGGCACCACAACAGCATCCCAGCCCAGGTAGCACGCATCGGGCGTGCCCAAAGCGGCGCCATGGAGCATGGGCTGTTTTCCCATTATGTATTTCTGTTGTTCAATGCACATGCAAATCTGCTGATAAGAAGGCCCCCAGCCGCCCCAGCCCAAGCCGCCTTATCATCGTCCAGTTGCAGTCGCGTGCGATGCGCCTCTCCCTCCCCAGGCCTGCGGTTCGCCGCGCCCAGGGTCTGGCCGGCCTTGCCTGGCCTGTTTTTGCCCTTGACTTTAGCAAAGAAAGGCTCCATCCGCCAGCCAAAGCCTCCTTGGTCCATGGCTTTAACCGCATCTCGGTGGCCATGCTTTCTTGCAGAACACCCGAGCAATTACCTAGGCAGGTTGGCCGAGACGGGCGGGCAGGTAGGTACCTCGAGGTACTGTGTAGGGATACCGATGTTCTCCTTGCTGGCATTTTGCTCTCCCATCCTCATCTTTTCCCCTGTCCGTTCTCGTCTTGGCTCCCCGGACTTCAAATCTGACGTCCCTGTTTCCTCGCCTCTTTTTACCTTTCTCCCTCGGACGAGCCTTTTCCCCTCCGGGCGGCTTCCTCACCCTCTTCTCCCTAGAGGTGCATAGCAGAGATACCAGGCACTTCCCTACCGCAAGGTTCTCGAGGTCGGTACTTCGCTACGTCAGGTACCAACCACGCGGCATTGGAGCTAGGTACCAAGGTGTGCTGGCTGGTGACTCTCATCACACTTGACCCCAGGCTGTCCTTATCTCTCTCCGCCTCCACCCAAACCTCCAACACACCTCAACCAACCCCAAACCAACCCAGCCCAAAAAAGAAACGCAGAAAAAGGGGAGACGGGAAAAAAAAAACACGGACAACGAAGCAGCATCAGACGCCCCGTCCCAACTCTGGCGGGCCTGCTCCCTCGCACAAACCCCACACACAGCCTACGTAACCGTACGCCGTTTCCCTCCACATGCTAGATGGCGGTCGAGGCATAAGCCTCGCGGTCTGCTGCTCGACACCGGTTCCCTGCCTCTGTACAGCACTTTCTTCGCTTTTCAATAGAGACCTTCGCACCTCAGCCGCTGCACGAGTGCACCGGACGGGGAGAGCGAGCACCGTCGGGGGCAGCAGAACGAGACCGGAACTGAGACCCTCGCAACAACTGGTGGCCCTCAAATGACATTGACAAGTCAAGATTATCTCATCCTTGTCTCCATCATCACATAGATAAGGAATCTCCCGACCGGAGAGGCTAGCAGTCTGCTTTTCAGATAGCCTCTGGTCGCTTCAGGCTTTGAGTCCGCCACCACCGTCAGCATTGCTATCACTTCAGCCGTTCCAACTGGGTCTCAGCCTTCTGTGCCGCCAGTCGTCCTGCCCACACTTCCCAGGCAAGGTCGAAGCAGAGCCGGCCAGCCGCCACGGGTCAAGATAAACAACGGGGCGCGCCGTCGAGGCTCGACCAACACTGGGGAGTGCATCGGAAATACCAAGCTCACTGCTATCTGCGTTGCCCGTTTTACTACGTAGGTTTGCCCTAGGAATGATAACGTCGTACGAACACCCCCCGCGGCTGTCGTCCACACGCCCCTTCCTCTGGGACCGGTCCGCCGCCTGCCCTTGTCTGACCTTATCTCGACGCAGGGCTTATCATCTGGGGTCGAACTCGACCATTTGACATCGAAATACATACGAAATACCTTCTCCGGCCACAAAACCTGGCCCTGCACCAAGCGCCGAGGACGTACTCGGTTGTCAATCTTCCGTGAACTCTGCTCCCGCCAAATCCGTGGAGCGCCCCTATCGGTCAACGATCTCCGCATCCATCTGCTCGGTTGGCACCCCCTCGGGCCTGCCTCAACCCGGCCTGTTCGCTGCCGCGGCGCGTGGGGCCCCTCAATATCGACAAACCTCTTGGGAGATTTCCTCCTGCCACTCCGGCTTTCTTTGACCTGTGCCTCGTCTGGGCTGACACCACCCAAACGTAACGGTTTTGCTGGTACTGTAACGGTCACGCGCCCACTTGTACCTCTGCCACCTACAGTCGGAGCAGGAGTACCTCCATACCCCTGTTTCGCCTTACGAATCTCTTGCTCTAGCCTCGGTGACCCCCATCCCACTTATCACTGGGACACCGTACATCCTCTACCTGCCTCAGCAGAGCCTACCACGCCCACCACGGGCGCCGGCGACGGCACTTGGCCACCCACCCTGCTGCGACGCACTTACTCACATCATCATGTCCACGCCTATCGCCGTCGCGAGGACGGCTCCCATCCCCATCGCCCCCAAGCCCTCACGACAGCCCCCCAGCCGCCAAGGAAGCACCATCCTCGACGCCTACCCGCACAGCATGAGCGGCCTGACATCCCCCGGCTCCGACTCACCGCTCGGCGGGCAGCCGGCTATGCCCTGTGACGCATGCTTGCGCCGCCGCATCAAGTGCATCATGAGCGAAGACGACGACGACAGCAGCTGCATATCATGTCAGGCCAACCGCGTTGACTGCTCGCTCGCCGAAAGCCCGCAGCCGCGCAAGCGCAAGCTAAACGGCGACCTCGAAGTCAGCCACAGTAAAAGAAGGTGAGAGCAAAGACCCGGACCTGCCGGCCCCTATCATTCTCCCCGTCTAGTAGCCCATTGCGTGACCGTGCCTGTCGTCTCGGTAGTGGAAGCCATCCTGGTCCTCCAATCCTTACACTTAGGCCGGCCTAGTGCATATTTAGTCTCTTTTATGCCTAGCCTTTCTGCCGCCGGCGGCTTGTGTGCAGATCCTGGACCCTGTGTGCTGGCCGGCATGCCATCTTCGTTTTGTCTGTGGGTGCAGGTGTGGTGCTTCTGCGTCTGTGGCGTCGGTTGTTCCAGTGTTCCACCGCACAGTCTGACCCCCGAGAAGCCATTCATCGCTTGACACCTTGCTTTTTTTTGGCCTGGACTTTTGCCCCTCCACCCTCTTCTCTCTTTCCCAGTCCCTTTACTCGGTACACCCGACACTCAGCTGCCGGGGCCGCAGCAGGCGAGAAGAGGAGGTTGGGGGGATAAGAACGTCTTCTGTCGGGGCTTTATCACGAGCTCTGCGCTCTACTTGATGTCCTTGTGGAGTGTTCTGGAAGCTGATTGGCCACCCCCACACGCAGTTCGCCAGGACGGTCTGATAACCGGAGACGACGACAACATCAGGCCAGCCTCTCCAGCACCGCTGCCAGCAGCTCACTGATAGAGGAGATGGCCAACTTTGGCGGCCCGACCTTGCTGAAGCGGAGCCTAGGCCTCCAGAAGGATCGCTACAGCCAGTACATTGGGCCGACGACCGACTTCGAACCGTCGCTCATCAACCTCTCCCCCTTCGACCCGCACGACGAGAGCCTGCTGGCCAGGGGTACGCTGCGCAAAGTCAGCGAGCACGACACCTTCCTGCTACTTCCCGACTGCAACACGCCCGGCCACGAACACCAGATCGAGGATGTCGACGAGATCGAGAGGCTCGTGGCGCCGCACGGCCGGCGTCTGGTCGACCTGTACTTCCGTGTTGTACACCCGGGCTTCCCCATCATTCAGAAGACGGTCTTTTATGAGAAGTATGAGCGAGATCGCCACGAATTTTCGCCGCCTTTGCTAGCCGCCATGTACATCCTGGCTATTAACTGGTGGGATCACGACGAGGAGCTGGCGTCACTGCCTCGGCCAAACGTGCGCGAACTGGAGCGGCTGGTGCGTGTGACGCTCGCCGACGCCATGTACAGGCCCAAGCTATCGACGGTGCAGGCTGGGCTGCTTCTGTCACAACGGCCCGAGGGCGACCAGTGGGCGCCGACGGCCCAGCTCGTGGCCATCGCACAAGAGCTCGGCCTGCATTTAGACGCGTCAAGTTGGAAGATACCTGTGTGGGAGAAGGGTCTGCGCAAGAGGCTCGCCTGGGCCTTGTACATGCAAGACAAGTGGGGCGCCCTGGTCCACGGCCGGCCGTCGCACATCTTCGCGTCCAACTGGGCCGTGCCGCAGCTGACACCCAATGACTTCCCCGAGGGCGAGTGGGACGACGATGACGACCCCGATGACCGGGCCGAGGTGGAGCGCGGCCGCGTCGTTTTCGCCCAGATGGTGCAGCTGTCGCAGATCCTGGCCGAGACGCTGGAGACCTTTTACACGCTTCAGGCGATGCAGAACGTGACCAACGCTGGCATGCAGGGCACACACCTTGTGCTCTCGCTGGCCAAGCCCATCCAGATCAAGCTTAAGGAGTGGCACAGCTCGCTGCCGGCCGCGGTCCGTATGGACTCAAGTAGTAGTAGCGCCTCTTCAGCGTCGCTGACGTCCTTGTCCGCAGGGGTCGGCGGCGGCAGCGGAGGGCGGCTCACGAGCATCGGCTACCTGCATCTGGCCTATTTCGCGACCGAGATAACGCTCCACCGGCGCATAATAAGATCGTTGGCAGCTACCGAAGAGATGGCGGCGCAGGCGGCGGGGGGAGGGGCCGGCGGCTCCGGGCCCGTGGCGGCGTCGCCGGGAGCCGGGGACCCGTACGTGCAGCACATCTGCCGCAACGCGGCCAAGGCGCGGCTCATCTCGGCCATGGACTTTGTCAACCGGCTGACGCCAAGTCACCTGCGGGCGTTCTGGTACTTTGCGTCCAAGACCAACTTTGCCCTCATCGGCACGTTCGGGTCGCTCCTGTGGGCCACGTCTCCCGGGCGCGAGGAGGCGGACTGGTACAGGCGGCGGCTGGGCGAGTACCGCTGGACGCTGTCAGTAAGCTCCAAGCCCGGCGAGGGCAAAGGGCTGACCGAGTTTGCCATGGGGATGCTGGACATCAGCACGGGCCTGCTTAAGAAGCTGCCCGAGAAGCCGTCTCTCAGCAGGAGCGCGTCGGTTGCTGACATTGACGGCGTCCGGCGCCAGAGCCTGCTGGCCCTAGGGACCGGTGTTAGCGGGAGGGGCCCGCCGGGAGGCGTCCCCGCTCCGAGCTCCTTGGTCGGGGGCTCGAGGATGATGATGACCACTAGCATGGGGATGGGGATGGGCCTGGGCCTGGGCCTGGGGGGCTCGGCGTTCGGGGCCTTCACCGGGATGCAGAGCCCCGGCAGTCAGAGCGGAGACGCGGACGGGGACGCGGACGGGGACATGGATGCCGATGGCGACGGAGACGGCGACGAGAGTAGCGACGACGAGGGCATGTACGGCATGTTCCCAACCTCCGGAATGGCTCCGATGGCGAGCTGAGGAGGGCTTAGCCCTGTAACTCGTCATTGACGTCTCGCTCGTCGTCATCGGTCGTCCGGTTCTGTCGCCATCCCGCACTCGAGTCCGTGGCAGGAGGCCATGGTCACCAATCTGCCGAGCCGTCTGCGAAAACAGCAGCAACAAAGAAAGGAAAGACTTGAAGAATCCGATTTGTCTGCGTTTCGACGAGTAGGCGTGCTGAGTTGAAGCATACCTACCTATCAAGCCCGCGATCTGGAGTGTGCCCGTCGGAGCTGGCTTGGGCGACAAGAAATCGAGGAATGGGGTTTCTGCTCATGAAAAAGAGATGAGAATTATGAGAGAGAGGTTTTATTTCTTACACGAGGCGGAAGCTGGCACGCAATATCGATTGTGATGGATGGCGTTATATGATTACATGATTTGTTCATATGGTGTAAGTATTGGTTGATTTTGTTTTTCTGCTTAGCGCCCAGCCCGGAATCCTGTCCTACCCGAACCGCGTAAATCCCCCTCAACCCGCGCGCGGGGCGCAGCTTGGGACAGCACAGGAAATAATCCGCATCGTTGGCCATTTTGTTAGCCGGGTCCTATGTGTCTTTTCTTGTTTGGATATCTCTATCTTCTTTTTTTTTCTCTGGTGGCTGAGAAGGGTGATTGGATACCTACCTGTATCTGATTGGAAAACCTGCAAGGGCAGATAGAAGGGTGGGCGGGCAATTCTTTTATATCTTGTAGCTACGGCGGGGAAACATGCAAGTTGGGTCCGTCTTGATGGTGGGCGGTGGTATCGCTCAAAGCCATCATTCATGTGGACGGACCTTTTGGCCCGCGAGAGGTACCCTATTTACGCGGTCTGGCCCGCGTTCAATCGCTTCCCTGTGGCTGTCAAGATTATGAAAGCTATCTGGGCTCCGAGGGGAAAATAATAATAGTACATAGTAGTAGTAATAGTTACATAGCCTGGTGCGATTACTCGCAGTCTCAGCTCCGGCCACCGGACTGACTGCGCCTCTCGCGCTCCAGCATCTCGTCGAATTCCTTCTGGGCCCTTTCCCGATCCCTATCCGCTTCGGACCCGCCCGGATTTGAGTATGACCAGGACTCCTCGTTGCCGCCGGCGACGCCTGCCCTCTTCGCATCCCATGACGATGATGACTGCTGACCCTGGCCGGCAGCTCGGTTGGCAGATTCTCGCCTGAGCCGGTCCCAAGCTGACCCGCCCGTATCCGGGTCGGCCGAGGACGACGGCCCACGGTACGAGGGCGCGATTGGCGACCCATCGTCGAACGGGTCGTCAAAGTCGCCGCTGTCCCGCCGGGGCCGAGGCTGTTCGGGGTACGCCGGACTTGGCGCGCCGGGAGCCTTTGGCCACGCCGGGGTGGTGCGCGAGCCGTCGTCGTCTGGTCTCCAGGAGCTGCCGTCGCCGCCACCGTAGCTCGGCGGCGGCTGCTGCTGCTGCTGGCGGGGGAGTGGAGCGGGAGGGCGCGGGAACCCGCCGGGCAGCGGCCTGTTGGCGGACGCGCGCGCCAGGCAGTCGGCCCTCCACTGCTCCAGCCTGGGGTCCGTGGTCCCGCGGCTCGCCACGACGCCCGTGGCGACGGCGCTGGCGGCGCCGCCGACTGTCAGCGCGGCGGCGACCCAGTACGCGGCGAAGCGGAGGCCGTGCCAGGCCGCGCGGGCCCTGACCCCCGTGAGGGGCCGCGGCAGCAGCGGGAAGCGCAGCGTGTCCGGGTCGAAGGTGCCGGGGCGCCAGAGCGGGAAGGAGAAGCGGGCCATGCCGCGGCGCCAGAAGTAGTAGGCGGGCAGGGCGGTGCAGACGGTGCCGGCGACGTTCTTGGCGCTCAGCATGTCGGACGAGAGCTCCATGAAGGCCTCGACCTCGGCCGGCGTCAGCTCCCGGCCGGCGTTGAGGGCGGCCATGCGCGGCGCGTTCTGGTACGCGCGCTTGTTGGAGGCGTAGCCGAACGGGGTCAGCGACCAGGGTACCGAGGCCTGGTCCCAGTCCACGAGGGCGACGGTCGCGCGGACATAGTCCGGGTCGCTCGGTGGGATTTGGGGGGGCTGCATCGCAGCAGCCGCGGGTGTTAGCTCAGTGCGGGGGTTGGTTTCTGCTGGTCGGCGAGAATATACTGGTGTGCTTGGGTTGGTCGATATGGAGGCGGCACGGCCTGCAAGCTCTGAAGGTAGGTCCGGATGGCGAGTTGAGATGTTACAAAAATACCAACAGACAACACCTCATTGCATTGCGATGATGCAAGCTCCTTGCTTAGGTGTGGGGCGAGTGGCAGCAAGGTAGGGGAGCTTGGGCCATATTGGCACACACAGTACCCGGAGAGCATACACTGTGTTGGCTCGAAATGTGGTTCCGAGCTTCTCGAAGCAACGCGTCGCGTTATTATGAATGGGAAAACGCGTCAAGGTGCTAAAGTGCATCTCCCTAGGCGGGGGCCGAGATCGACAAACTACCCTGTCTGTCCGTCCTGCTCGTTTCCTATGGATAACGATTCGATTTGCACAGGCGGACGGATGTTCAATGGACCAAACACAGCACGCCGGTTCGATTTGATGTCCAACACCACTTGCTTCCCGCCTCTAGCTTCCTGTTCTTATATCCCAGCCTTATCTTGTCCTCCGAAGAGGGACAATGCCATTGCAAAAGACACTATCCGACCAGAGCGCCCTGAAACCACACACGGTAAGCTACTCTACAGCACCAAATCACCGAGCCAGCGGCCCCGCCAGCACGCTGTCCTCGTCGCGCATGTTTGTCCACCTGCTGACACCGAACGCAGCGTAAACAACAATGGCGACGCTCTGAAAGCCACCCAGCTGCTGCTCGGCAGTCCTCGAGGCCGCTGCCTCCCGTGTCCGCGGCCACCAAGACCAAGTTGACGAAATTTCGATTCGACGGGCCGGATATCGGGACCACGGCCGAGTCTGGCCTTCCGGCAATGAAACGCGAGGCGACGGGCGGCGAGGGCGTTACCACCGAGGACGGGTCCGACAAAGAGAATTGTAGAGTGGTCTCGGCAGGGTCCAGTAGAAAGGCGCAGCCGCAGGCCCTCGCATCACTAGCGCCCGGGGTGGCAACCACACCCGTGGCGAAACTGGCGTGGCAGGACCTCGTCCGCATGGGCGAGGCCAGCCAGGTGGAGGAGCAGGACGAGGTATCGCCGAGCGACAAACTGCTGTGGGATAAGCCCTACGATCCGGAAGACTCCTTCATCTCCCCTTTGCTTCCCCGAAAGCGCACGAAGCGCGCAAGGAGCTCCTCGCCCGTTTCCTCGCCGGCAAACCCGAACCTCGACACTCCCGTCGTCAATGTTAAGGACTTGACCAGTGCACTGAGGTCGCCTCACGCAGACCCGGCTATTGACCTCTGGGACAGGTTTTCCACGTGCAGGACATCCAAGAACACGCCGCTCGGTGCCGCAGACCCGGCCCTTGCTCACCTCTTCGTCGCATCCTCTCCTCGCCCGGCCAAGGGGCCCGCCGCGGCGCTGTCCGATAGCAACCCGCGCAGGGCAGCGAGCTGCGGCAACAACTGGCCCAAACGCCGCAGGATAGGCAACTCGACTGTGGATTCCCCGACGAGCCGCCTCAGGCATGCGGCCTACCCGGACTCCAAGTCATCATTGGTCTCGGACCTGCTCGAGACCGTCACCGGGGAGCTTGAGAAGTCCAACGCCAGCCAGCAACGCGAGATGATGCAGCGATCACCCTCGCCCCAGAAGCGTCGTGCGTCACCGATGAGGCAACAGCCGGCTGAGGGCGCTGATGTGCCCATCTTCAAGTTGCTCACAAACCAGCCGTCGAGCTCGAGTGATACCGCTCTCGGGGAGGAGGACGTCAAAAAGGCAGCCGACCAGTCTTCAGACTATGGAGACGACGATTTTGACGACGGTTTTGACGACGACACGCTAATGGAGCTGGACGCAACTCTGGGCGGCGCGCGAGCAACCAGACCACCCCCTGAACCAGCGCCCTGCCCTCAACCTGTGCCCACAACGATGGAGAGGCCGAAGCAAAGCTTGGGTGCTTCCGCCGACTTCGACGACGACTTTGACGATTCGGACGACGATCTTTTCACGGCAGCAGAGACTTTGATGACCCAGATAGAGTCAAAGCCACCATCGCAATGCCCGCCACAAAACCCATCCACGCGTGGTGGGCCGCGGCCGATCCAAACCACGAATGCGCAAAGGACATCGCACACCGGGGGCAAGAACAACCGCACAAGTGGCGGGTATGGCGGTGGTGGCGTGGCTGATGAGGACGGAGAGGACGCATACGGAGATGATTTTGATGGCGACTTTGATTTTGATGCTGTAGAATTGGCTGCCACGCAGTCAGCGAGGCAGCCAGCGGCAGCGACAACCACCACAGCAACAACAGCCCGAGCGACGAGGGCGGCAGAAACCGCATCGTCTTTGTCATTTGCAAATGTACGTACGCGTACGTAGCTGTTGCTGTTTGCTGTAGAAGTGCCCCTGCTAAAGCCATTTTTTTTTTCAGCCCAGCCAGAAGCCCAGAGCGATACAACGATATCTAGTAACAAGTGTGTTCGATGCCTCGTACGTCGATAACAATGAACGAGAGAAGCCGGAAAGGGTACGTTGCACGAAACAAGTCTCAAATGGTAACGTGGGAGGCATAAGACGAACTTCCGCTGAATCTCTAGCTGACTAACTGACATGGCTTATCTGGCGTGCCTCCGAACTTACAGATACTCATTGTTCAAGCTGAGAGAACGAACAATATCCAGACCGTCCACCTCCGAGAGGACTGGTTGGAGACTCCGGCAACGGTTAAGTCCTATGTCCACGTCATTGGGGACTTCGAGGAGTCGGGCATGTGTGTGGTCGACAACTCCCACAACATGCTTATCCTCCACCCCGACCAGCTGATCTCGGCGACAGTCGTGGCGGACTCCTTCGGTTGCATCCGCCGCGCCGTCTTGCAGGACAGGGTAAAAGCTACGGGCGAGGCATCCGCGCCCATGGTTTACGGCACAATGCTCCACGAGATTTTCCAGGAGGCGTTGGTGGCCAACAAATGGGATTCCCAGTTCTTGGCTGCCGTTGTTGACAAGAACATCGAGCGCCACGTGGAGGATCTCTACACCATCAAAGCCAGCCTCTCCGATGCGCGCGAGCACCTGCTGTCCAAGATGAAGGAGATGAGGCAATGGGCAGAAGCCTTTGTGTCGGCTTTCCCCCGGTCGGACGCAATTGTCCAGGGCCGCCACGGTGACAAGGCCAACATGTGCGTCAGCAAGCTCCTGGACGTCGAGGAGCACGTGTGGTCTCCCATGTACGGACTCAAAGGTAACATCGACGCCACGGTGCAGGTGACGATGCGAGACGGCAACGACCGCCGCACGCTGACGGTCCCGTTCGAGGTGAAGACGGGCAAGAACGTCAACGCCAACCACCAGGCGCAGACGGCGCTCTACAATCTGCTCCTCTCGGACCGCTACGACATCGAGATTGTGTACGGTGTGCTGTACTACATGGAGACGTCGCAGACCATGCGCATACCTGCGGTCCGCCACGAGCTGCGGCACATGATCATGCAGCGCAACCAGCTGGCTTGCTACGCCCGTGAGCGGAGCGTGCAGCTGCCGCCCATGAAGAAGGCGAAGAACATGTGCGGCAAGTGCTACGCCCAGACTTCCTGCTTCATCTACCACAAGCTTGCCGACGACGGCGACGGCGAGACGAGTGGTATGCAGGCCAAGTTCGACGAGGTGGTCAAGCACCTCTCGCCAACGCACAAGGAATTCTTTCTCAAGTGGGAGGACCTGCTCACCAAGGAGGAGAAGGAGAGCCAGAAGCTTCGCCGGGAGCTGTGGACCATGCTCAGCAGCGAACGCGAAAAGCTCGGCCGGTGCTTTGGCAACGTCGTCATCGAGGAAGGGTCGGCAGTCGAGGACAAGGATACTCCCAAGATCAACCGTTTCCAGTACACCTTTGTCAAGGACAACGCCGGCCCCAACTTTTCGTTCCTGGAGTCCCAGCTTGCCGTCGGTGAGCCTATTGTCGTTTCGGATGAGCAAGGCCACTTTGCACTGGCCCTGGGATTCGTTACCGCGGTCAGGAAGCGGAGGATCACCGTTGCCGTTGACAGGCGGCTCCACAACTCGAGGATCCGTCAGCCGGGCTTCGACGAGGTCAACAACCAAGTCTTTGCTAGCATCATGGAGGTTGGACCCGCCGGCACCGCAGGTTCCCAACAGTCACAGAACACGACGTCGTCGGTCCGGTACCGGCTGGACAAGGACGAGTTCAGCAACGGCATGGCGACAGTGCGAAACAACCTCGTACATGTCATGTCGAACGGCTTGTTTGGCTCTCGGGAGATCCGACGGCTCGTTGTGGACCTGGAGCCTCCGACGTTCAAGTCCGTGCCAACTCAGTACGAGATCACGGGCAAAGAGAGCCTCAACATCGACCAGCAAAGGGCAATCGAGAAGGTCATGAGCGCGAAGGACTATGCGCTGGTTCTGGGGATGCCGGGCACGGGCAAAACGACGACTATCGCGCACATCATCCGCGCCCTCAACCGTCAGGGCAAGAGCGTCCTGCTTGCCTCGTACACCCACAGCGCGGTGGACAACATCTTGCTCAAGCTCAAGAAGGACAATATCCAGGTTCTGCGACTCGGGGCTCCTGCAAAGGTCCACCCTGAGGTGCAGGAGTTTGCCACGCTCGCAGCACAGCCGAAGAAGTCGTTCGAAGATATTCGCGGCGCATGGCACGACTCGCCGGTGGTTGCGACGACGTGCCTCGGCATCAACCACCCCGTGTTCAACGAGCGCACCTTCGACTACTGCATCGTCGACGAGGCGTCGCAGATCACGCTGCCCGTGTGTCTCGGCCCGATCCGGATGGCTCGCACGTTTGTGCTGGTCGGAGACCATAACCAGCTGCCGCCGCTTGTCCAGAATGAGGAAGCCCGTCTCGGAGGCCTAGATGTCAGCCTCTTCAAGTTGTTGTCCGACACGCACCCAGACTCAGTGGTCAGCCTCGAGCACCAGTACCGCATGTGCGAGGACATCATGGCCCTGAGCAACACCCTGATCTACAAGGGGCACCTGAAGTGCGGGACCAAGGAGCTGCGCTTCCACAAACTCGATGTGCCCGACCCCACGGCGCTGACGCGCCACCACTACGATGCGTCGTCCTTCCTCGCGCTATCAAAGTCGCAGCCTGCAGCCGCGGTGCCCAAGTCTTTCTGCACAGGAGGCACGGGGTGCTGGCTGGGGCACCTTTTAGACCCCGAGACGCGGGTGGCGTTTGTCAACACGGACGCGCTGCCCAACAACCGCGAGGAGGCCAAGGGCAACCGGATCGTGAACCCGGTGGAGGCGCAGCTGGTGGTGCAGCTGGTGGACGCGCTCATTACGGTCGGGGTGCCGCCGTCGGAGATCGGCATCATGACGCACTACCGGTCGCAGCTGGCGCTGCTCAAGCACAAGCTGCACCGGGGCAGCAGCCGGCCGGGCCAGGCGGCGGCGGTGGAGATGCACACGGCGGACCGGTTCCAGGGCCGCGACAAGGAGGTGGTGGTGCTCAGCCTGGTGCGCAGCAACGAGGCGTGCAACATCGGCGAGCTGCTGCGCGACTGGCGGCGCATCAACGTGGCCTTTACGCGCGCCAAGACCAAGCTCCTCGTCGTCGGCAGCCGCGAGACGCTCCGGGGGTGCGGCGCCGACGAGATGCTGAGCCGCTTCGTCCGCCTCATGGAGGACCGCGACTGGGTCTGCGACCTCCCCGCCGACGCGCTGTCGGCGCACGTGTTTGACGACGGGGCCGGCGTCGCGGCGACGGGGACGACGACTTTCGGCTCGCCACCGGCCAAGACGCCGGCCAGGCGGACGCCCAAGAAACGCGTTTCCTTGGGAGGTGGCGAGTGGCAACAGGTCTCGCCGACCGCTGCTGCTGCTCCGAGCCGCAAGGAAAACGCGGCGCCCGTGCCAGAGGGGCGTGGGCCGAGGAAGGCCAAGATTGGGGAGAGGGCGCTCATGCAGGGCAAACCTCTGCTCCGAGACATACTCAACGACATGATGCCGGCTGGCGGCTATTAGACTTGGATCAGTACCTCTTTTTTTGTTTTGTTTCTCTTATTTCAGATATAGACAGCACAGCACATGACTGTTACGGCATGGATAAGATGAAAATGGACTTGTAATTGGGTTATTATATGGGATATGGGATATGGTATGCATTTGCGGTGTCGGGCGTGTTGGCATATTAAATATGAATAGGATTAGAGCATTGATCAGGAAATGGTATTCTGTGTTTTTCTCAATAGATGGTAGATAGGTGGTCCTTTGGTACACGCTGTGTGCAGGAAGCTGGATGGCTGGGTTGCGCTAAGCAATATTCGAATCTCGAATGACGTCCCATCTTTCAATCGGTGAAAAGGGAATGGGTGAAGAGGTCTCTGATCAACCTCCAATACCCATCTGTCAATCAGTCACACGCATCACGTGATAGTACACGTGACTCGGCACTCTTCGGCTTGCTCCATCACGCCGCCTCTCAAGTTCTGGATTTCGCTCACCACCGCAAGAGTGAGCCACATCGCTCACGCTCCGAGCCAGCCCCGACGACAGACCAATCTCCACTCCACCAATTGCTTCGGCTCGGGAAGCCAGGCTTGACGACGACCAGAGCAGACGAGATCGACGAACAGGCCCCGATTGACGCCCGAGGAAAACCCAATCCCGACCGCCCAACAAACAACCCCGAGCGACAAAAACCGGAACGGGAAAACAAACAGACCGACATTTGAGTGAGAGAGAGAGAGAGAGAGAAAGGGGGAAGGGCAAAAGCGAAAAGCAAAAACAATGCCCAACATCAGACCCAGCGTCGCGCTCCGGGCCGCCACCCGCGCCCTCCGCACGACCTCTGCCGCCGCCGGTAGCACGACGGCGGTCGCGGCCCGGCGGGCCCTCTTCTCGACCTCGCCGCGGCGCGGTGCCTCGCACGGGCCCGAGTACGACCCGCCCACGGGCTGGCTGTTCGGCGTCAAGCCGGGGGAGAAGTACCAGAAGGAGGGCTGGGAGAACATCATGTGGATCGGCTTCTTCGGCAGCCTCGCCGTCTTCACCGTCGCCATGGCCTACAAGCCCGACACCTCGTGCGTTTCTTTCTCCATGACCCCTCCTTTTCTAGTTCCCGTGTGTCATTTTTCATCAAGTTGCCCCCACGGCTGACCCGACCAACTCCTCCCTCCCACAGCATACAAACCTGGGCCCTCGAGGAGGCTCGCCGGAGGTTAGAGGCCGAGGGCATCCTGGAGGACCCGTTTCCCGAGAAGAAGCCTTAGATGGCCGACTATGATGGGGCTTCCCCGGCAACACTAGTGTGGGAGTCAAATGAGCCGTGGCGTCGGAGAGGAGAGAGGCCGACGCGTCGGATGGCATGTAAAGCATTCCCCCCCTATCTCGTCGTCTAGAATGAAGCCGTCGAGTTTGAGTTCCAAGACTGGGTCGATCGATCGATATATTAGGGGATAGACCTGCTTTTTTTTTTTCTCCTTATTTCCTTTTGTCTCTTGCTCCCCCTTTTCCTTACCTCATTGTCGACACAAATCAATTCTCACGCTTGGAGCCATTCATTTCGACGTTTGTCCCCCACTCGCCGGTTGCATGCATGGAACGTGACTTTCAAATGACAACTAACATATATACGCGCATCAATCGGCCCTCGAGGACGAAATCGGCCCATCCATATCTTCCCCCCTGGCCAACGCCATCGCTTATCTAACTGGCCCATTATACCCAGATTGAAAAAGACATTTGGATGTGGGGTATCTCACCACATATCCTGATATCAACGGTCTTCCATCCAAGACACATGCCAACTTTTCCATCTAGACAAATCAGCGCAGACCATCTCTGGTCTACCAGTAACGGCTAACCACCCCGCCATAGATCTCGAGCTTTTCTTTCTTTCTTTTCTTTTTTCTTTAATTTTAGCAGACATAACTCCACTCGTGCTCCTCGTCGCCGTACTGGATGGCCTCCATCCAGCCCTTCATCCTGGTGGCGATCTCGCCCGACTCCTCGTGGTCAGCCAGGCCACAGCTGACGACCTGGTCCTTCCAAGAGATGGAGCGGACGGGGCTGACGATGGCAGCAGTGCCGGAGCCGAAAGCCTCAAGCAGCCTGCCTTCGGTGGCGGCCTCATGCAGGTCGCGCATGGTGTACTTGCGCTCCGAGATCTTCCAGCCCTCAGGGACGAGGCGCTCGCGGGCCAGGCTGAGGACCGAGTCGCGCGTGACGCCCTCGAGGATGGTGCCGTCGAGAGGGGCGGTGACAAGCTCGGGCTGGCCAGTCTCCTTGTCGCGTATGGCGACAAACATGTTCATGGTGCCGACCTCGGTGACGTACTCCTCCTCGCCGAACAGCCACAGGTTCTGCTGGAAACCGCGGCTCATGGCCTCGCGCTGGGGGACGATGCAGGGGGCGTAGTTGGCGCCGAGCTTCTTGTCGCCGACGCCGCCGGGCCAGGCGCGGACGGCATAGTCGGTGGCCTCGAGCGAGATGGCCTTGAAGCCGGTCGGGTAATAGGGCCCGACGGGGCTGGCGATAACATAGAGCAGGGCGGAGCCCGGGGGACCGACGCCGAGGGTCTTTTGGGTGCCGATCATGGTGGGGCGCAGGTAGAGCGAGTAGCCACGCTGGTCGGGGATGAAGCGGGCGTCGAGCTTGGCGAGGCGGGCGATCAGGTCGGTTAGGGCGGGGGCGCCAAAGGTGGGCAGGGCGATGCGGGCCGCCGACTTGTTGAAGCGCTCCATGTTCTTGTCCGGGCGGAAGAGGCGCACGTTGCCGGCCTTGTCCTTGTAGGCCTTCATTCCCTCGAAGCACTCAAAGGCGTAGTGGAAGACGCAGGTGGCGGGGTCCAGGGACAGGTTCTGGTACGGCACGATCTGGGGGGCCATCCAGCCCTGTGTAGCCTCCCACTCGACCGTGATCATGTGGTCTAGCAGAAGTTAGGAGGCGAGGATCTCGATAGTTGTGTAGGACATGCGTCACGGACCTGTGAATTTCCTGCCAAAGACAAGGGTCTCGGGCTTCTCTAGAGCGCCAGGCGTCGAGGTCTTGGTGACCTTGAGCTGCGAGACATCGATGTCCTTGGGCTGCGCAACCGAGGCGGCGGCGGGCTTGATGCTGTAGGCTCTCCTTGAGAGTAGGCGGGCGGCAGGCGCCGCCCTAAAAGCAGACCGCAGGAGCGTGGGCCGCATCATCTTGTATGGGCCGAGGTGGTGCACCCCGGCGATGTCCAAGGGAGGGAGAGGCGCTACTGAAAAGTGCAATTGAGCAGCAAACACGGCAGGGCAGCCCTCGAAAGAGTGAAAATCCGGCCTGAACAGGCACGGTGATTATTATAGCAGGAAGCGGGGGCCGATCTGGCTCTCAAGAGACGGTGAGGACTGAATATGAGTCCGAGAAGGAAGCCGTAAGCCGTTGCGAAAATGCAACCTTCAGGCTTTAATCAGGGTATGTGCGGCATCGGAGCTTGATCGGAGCCCGCAGCATGTTAGTCATTCACGTCGCCAGACCCCTAATTGCAGGCGCCCCAATTGTCAGTGTCAGCGCAGGCGGCACTGCCCCTGGCCCCTGTCGAGTCGCCCTGGCGGCTTCTTCGGGCAGCTGCACGGACGTCAGTGCTGGCTGCAGCTCGGCACGCTGGCTCCATAGTGGGCTGGGCTGGGCTCGGCTGGGCTGCATGCAGCACGCCAATTACTCCATCGTCGATGTGCAACGTAAGCCGCGCGAGTTTATCGTCGAATAAAATACAACTTGGGGGCCATCCAACGGCGCCAGACGCCAAACTGTAATCATCTCTGCCCGTCCAGCCCACGCGGGTTGCTTGAGGTGCTGGGCCGATCCATGACCTAGCACTCTGCACTTTTCTCCGAAGCGAAACCCACGTCCTTTTTATCCGAACCCAGCCCGTCGACGACGAAGACGACGACCGCCCTCGGGCTATCACAGGCCACGGCCGCACCCCCAAGCATCATGGTCAAGAGCGTCTCGCTCGCCCGCCGCCCACCATGTTTTCCAATGCGCTGAAGTCCATCTCGTCGACCAACATCACTGCCAACTACTCCATCTCCCAGACCTCGACGTCGACGGCAGGCCCGTGGAAGATCTACGACGCCAAGAAGAAGTCGACCGGCAAGCCCTACTCCGTCTTCGTCTTTGAGCGCAAGTCGCTCGACGCCCATGGCAACTCGCTGGGCCGCTCCGGCGCCGCCGCCTTCAAGCGCGTCGCCGAGGAGGTCGTCGAGCGCCTGCGCAAGGAGGCCTCGGCCCTGGCCCGCCTGCGCCACCCCAGCGTCCTCGAGCTGGTCGAGCCCGTTGAGGACACCCGCGGCGGCGGCCTGCAGTTCGTCACCGAGGCCGTGACCGCCTCCCTGGCCAGCCTGCTGCAGGACAAGGACGACCAGGAGCGCGCCGGCGGCCGCGCCAGCCGCTACGTTACCGAGGACGCCGACGGCACCCGCCGCCGCCGCGAGATCGAGATCGACGAGCTCGAGATCCAGAAGGGCCTGCTGCAGATCAGCAAGGCCCTCGAGTTCCTGCACGAGAACGCCGGCTTGATCCACGGCAACCTCACCCCCGATGCCATCCTCGTCAACGCCAAGTCGGACTGGAAGATCAGCGGCCTGGCCTTCTGCGGCCCGGCCGACGGCTCTACCAAGCCCACGTCCTTCCAGCCCATCAGCCTGCACGAGGTCCTGAACCCGGACCCGCGCCTGCCACGCTCCGTCCAGATCAATCTCGACTACACTTCCCCTGACTTCGTCATGGACAGCAACCTGACCACCTCGGCCGACATGTTCTCACTCGGCGTCCTCTGCGTCGCCCTCTACAACTCGCCGCACCGTTCGCCCATCGAGACCAACTCGAGCATATCGAGCTACAAGAGGACGTTCTCGTCCTCGGCCACGGCTCCGTCGGTCAACAACAACTTCCTCTCCTCACGGCCCCTGCCCAGGGAGCTGTCCCACCAAGTGCTGCCGCGCCTGATCACGCGCCGGCCCGCCCAGCGCATGACGGCCAAGGAGTTCCAGATGAGCGAGTTCTTTGACAACATCCTCGTCTCTACTATCCGCTTCCTCGACTCGTTTCCGGCCAAGACGCCCAACGAGAAGGCCCAGTTCATGCGCGGGCTCAACAAAGTCCTGCCCTCGTTCCCCAAGTCAGTCATGGAAAAGAAGATTCTGCCAGCACTGCTGGAGGAGCTCAAGGACAGGGATCTTGTCTCGTTGATTCTGCAGAACGTCTTCAAGATCATAGAGCTCTTGCCGTCCGGCAGGCGGGCTTTTGGGGACAAGGTGCGGACGCAGCTCAAGGAGCTGTTTGTAACAAACGTCAAGAATGCGCAGGAGAAGGACCCGGCCAGGGATGCTGGTTTGATGGTTGTGCTCGAGAACCTGGCGTCCATCGCCAACAACTGCGGAGGCAAAGAATTCAAGGATGGTAAGCGACCACATTCTCTTCCTTTTGCTATTTACCCCCTTTAGCCTCTGAAATACGACCGGGACAGAATGCTGACATCGACCCTAGACGTGCTGCCCATAATCGGAACGGCGCTCGAGTCTCCCACGCCGTCTGTGGTTGACGCTGCGCTGCGCTCGCTGCCAGTGATTCTGCCAGTGCTAGACTTCAGCACTATAAAGAATGAGCTCTTCCCCGTCATCGCCACTATCTTTAGCAGGACAAACAGCCTTGCCATCAAGGTCAGGGGCCTGCAGGCCTTTGTCATTCTGTGCGGCGGGTCCAACGACCCCGCCGCCGACGACGGTCTTGACGGGCTGAACGACGGCAAGAAGAAGACGTCATCCTCTAGCGCGCTGGACAAGTACACGATGCAGGAGAAGATTGTGCCGCTGATCAAAGTGATCAAGACCAAGGAGCCGGCCGTTATGATGGCGGCGCTCAACGTGCTCCGCGTGGTTGGCCAGGTCGCCGACGCCGACTTTGTCGCTATGGAGCTCCTGCCCATTCTCTGGAGCATGAGCCTCGGCCCGCTGCTGGACCTGAAGCAATTTCAGACTTTCATGGAGCTTATCAGGTCACTTTCCAAACGCGTCGAGGAAGAGCAGACTAAAAAGCTGCAGGAATTATCTGGCAACACCAACGGTGCTGTGGCCGGGCCCAGTGACGACTTTATGTCTTTCGGCGGCGTCACCGGCACGCAGTTTGACGCCACTGCCAACGGTGGCGGTGAAGACGATTTCGAGTCCCTCGTCAAGGGCAAGCCCTCGTCGTCTACGCCAAACCCCATGGACAGCTGGGGCGAAGGCTCTGGCCCGGGTTCCAACGTGACGTCCCCGGGCATCAAGCCCTCGATACCAACACCCAGCGCCCCGACATTCTCATGGTCGACCACGCCGGCCTCGACGTCTGCAGGACCCAGCAACCTCAGCGCCGTGAAAGCACAGCCCGGGTTCAGGACCGTGACGCCCGACCTCGGCGGCTTCCAGTCGCTCACCCCGTCCAGCTCGCAGTTCTCGCAGCCGCTGCAGCCGTCGGCAAGCAGCGCACAACCATCTTCAGCCTTTGCCCCGCCACCCGCGCCCCTCCCGGCCTCGTCAAACCCATGGGGATCCTCATCATCCGCCTCCATCTCGCCACCGCCAGCGTCGTCCTCTCTGGGAGGCGCGAGCCTGAACTCATCCATGTCCTCCATGTCACTGAACCAGCAGCGGCCGGCTGGCATGGCGCAGCAGCAGAGAGCCACGTCCTTCTCCCTGCCGCCTCCGCCATCGGCTAGCACCGGCGGCGGAGCAGCGTCGGGGCTGTCCGGCTTCAGCCTCGCGCCACCCCCTGCCGCGCCGCAGACACAGGCGCAGGCGGCGCCCAGGTACGGGATGGGGCTTTCGTCGTCTGGCACAAGCTCCGGGATGGGCATGGGCATGGGCATGGGAATTGGGATGGGGATGGCGGCCAATAACAGCATGAACGCCATGGCCAACAGCATGAGCAAGCCCGGCGGAGGAATGGGTATGGGCATGGGCATGAACATGGGGATGGGCATGATGGGCCAACAACAACCATCACAGCCACAGCAGGGGACTTCGAAATCCGGTTTAGACAAGTTTGAGAGTTTGCTGTAGAGGGAGAGCTAGCGTCTGCATATAGGGGGGCATCCCGTAAAAAATCTTTGTGTGTAGTATAGTGTTTCTTTCTTGGTATAGCATGCATGTCTGTCTAGGCGGCAAAAATGGAACTGGTCAAGTGTTTTTTTTTTTTTTTAGCGTACAAAAGACGGTTCTTCATCCTTCCTCCATTGTCTCTACCTGCTGTATTCAAGCAGATAACAACAAGGCGAAAGGGAGTCCGCGCGATTACACCCGTCTTTCACTTGTCGCGCGCGTAGCCGACTGGCGTGGATCCATTCAACCCAAACTCGATACGAGGATTGTTCTACGGATGACTGGGGCGGGAGAAAACCGTGATACTAAATCAAAGTGTGGTCAAGGGATAAAGAAACATCGAAAGATAGGAAGAGGTATCTGAGAGGGTGTCGAGGAAAGCCGGAGAAAACAATAACCATAGCGTTTGCCCAACGATAAGATACTGGCGACCCATCAAGGCAAGCATGTAAAACAGTACAAAGTAGGAGGAGGAATACCAACCTCAAGCAACCAGTTATGTCGGAGAAGGAAAAGGAAAGAAAAAAAAAAAAAAAAGAAAGAAAGAAAGAAACAACCCGAAGCAGTTACCTAACAATGCAGCCCAAACCCAAGGACCGAAATGACAAAATGTACAGCGGCGATAGATATAGCACATACAATCCAGTTTAAAAAAAACGCCGTTGCTTTTCCCTGCATGTCGTCAACCTGCCCATCCTCTCTTCTCTCTACTGAATTACCCACCCTCTTTTGTCTGTGAAAAACCCACGCGAATCAAGCCGCACGTGTCCGGCGCGTGGTCCCCGCTGGTGCAGCAGCCGCGGCGGCCGGGGCAGCTGCAGGCTTTTGTTGCTCCGGCTTGTCGATGGCGCGGAAGCGATGTCGGCTCCAGTAGCCGTCCTCCAGGCTAATGTCAACCTCCTCGTCGGGCGGCACCATCTCGTGGTTCAGGTCCCAGCCGGCGCGGCGGCACAGCTCGGCCACGACCACGTCGCAGTCGCCCAGCAGGTCAATGTCGAAGTGCGCGTGGCTGACGGCGTCGCGGCTGATGTAAATCTGCGGCACGTGCGCGGGCAGCACGGGCACGAGCTCCGACACGGGCTTGACCTTGAGCGAGGTGCCGATGACGATTACCAGATCGACGAGGTCGCGGTCGTGGCCAAAGAGCCGCTCGCCGAACCGCCGGGGCAGCTGCTCGCCGAAAAAGGTGATGTCGGGCTTCATGACGCCGCCGCCACGGCCCGCGTCCAAGTCCGAGTCCGAGACGCTGTCGCGGTCCCGGGCGCCGCGCCTGCCCGAGGTGCGCTGCCCGTAGCTGCCATCGCCATCGTCTTCGTCCGAGCGCCTCTTGCACCGAACCTTGGAGGCCGGCCGGCCCTTGGGGGCGCACTTGAGGCAGCGCGGGATGCCGCCGGCCTCGACGGTGGGGAAGAGCGTCTTGCCCGGCACGCGGTGGCCGCAGCGGGTGCAGGTGGCTGTCGACCACGAGCCGTGACACTGGACCAGGCGCTCTGGGTCGATGCCGGCGACCTCCTCGATGTTGTCGATGTTTTGGGTGTAGTTGGTCAGCAGCTTGCCCTTCTGCTGCAGCAGGGCGATGAAGGCGTGCGTGGGCGAGCAGCGGTTGTGGTTGGGCAGGACCTTGCGGGCGACCGAGTAGAAGATAGAGGGGTCCTCGTGAAACAGGCTCAGCTCAAACACCTGCTGCGGGTCGTCCAGGCCGAGATCTCCCAGCATCGAGTATAGTCCGATGTCCTTAGATCGGAAGTCGGGGATGCCAAGTGAGGTAGAAATACCAGCTCCGGTCAGAACGATGATGTTCTTGGACCTTTTGAGCAGCGATACGGCGTCGTCGACCGTGTTGTACTGGAACAGCTTGGCGCGCTTCTGGAGCTCTCGCGTCACGGCCAGGCTCAGAAAAGGCAAGTAGTCCTCGTCCATGGCGCCCTCAAGAAACTCGGGCGGGCGCACACTGAAGGCCGTCAACAGCTTCTTGGCTGTATACGCGCCCGACTCGACCGTCTGGCTGACGAACTCAGTCGGGCCGACCTCGCGCAGCAAGCGGCGGAGCCTCATGGCTTCCATCGGCGTGCAGGAGCCGGGGACTAGTTGTTATGCTGTTAGCAGCTGTCATGGCAAGCAGAGCAGAGAGACGTGACAAGACTTACTATCCGGGAAGAACCTGTCCTCGACGCTGGATCCGATAACGTCCTCGCAGATGCTGTCGGCGTCCCCGCGCTCCTCGAGCTCAGCAAGCAGGCCGTCGTCATGCATGGCGGCGCCGTGCTTAATGTCGTCCTCCAGATACATGCTGTCGCCCAGCTCGCTCGAGTCGTCCATGACGTCTTCGGCCTTGACCGGATACCTGGGCGGCGCGGCAGGCCTTTGCGCTTTTGCGGCGACGCCGTTTTTTATGCCATTCCCGTTGGCCACCTCCTTCTTGGTCTTACCACTCTGACCAAAGAGCGCGGCTGCTGCCGCGGCCACGCTGCCAACCTTGGCTTTGGGAGCAGCCGCCGCCTTTTTGGGCCCCCTCTTCTCGATGCGCATTGAACCCGCCATCGTTGCGAAAAGCCGCGCCAAATGGCACGTGCGTGTGTGTGTGTGTGTGAGAAAGAGTATGTGCGCGAGCGCGCCGAGCGCGTCAAGGAGCAAGTTGTAAAACCCTCGTGGCACTGATTTTAACCCGATGCCCACGAGTTATGACGGCAATAATGCCTCACTAACAGAATCGACAAAACGAACACAATCGGCCGTCAACGATGGTTGAATGCAAGATTGTGGCGTTGTTGACAGACGCGAGAAACGCGAGCGCCCAAAGAGACAAACAAAGCGAGTGTTCGTTCACACAACTCGAGACAAGGATGAACGAACTGCTTGTGAGGTGGAAAGAGATAAAGATGAGATTGGGAATGAATGCGACAGTTGAAGAAAACAGGCCGGTTTGGTTGAGACGCGCGATTGCCGTGTTTTATTTTGGAGGGGTGTCACCGAGCGAGACAAGGAGCCAAGTGCAGCTCTTTGGGTGTGTGTAGGTGTGTGTCCGGTCAGGCAAAAGCCAACAGGATGGGGCAAGACCAGGTTGTTGTTGGTTGGTCTATTTTGGTGTCTCTCTTGTCTTCCCCAAGAAGGATGGGCCCGATCGCTGTTGCAAGACGAGCGGCGTAGGGAAAGATGATGACCCTCGCGAGAGGCTTCAAGTCTGTCCCCGAGCGAGGCAGCGTGTCGAGTCCCAGCGAGTGCGGCCGACGCCAAGTGACTCTGGAGGGTTCTCTGTTATCAGGATGCGGGTGCGCAAACAGAGGATGCGTGTGCCCGCTGGGGTTATTTGCCGCGATGAGAAGCGAGCCAGAATGTTTGATTGCGCGACAGGAAAAAAAGTAGGGTGACAATCGACGCGTGGGAAATGAACGAGAAGACGTGATGTGTGTGTGTGAGTGTGTGTGCGTGAGAGAGGAAATAAGAAATGCTGTGTAAATGTGAGAATGCGAATCACAACGGCCTTTTCTTTTTTTTAT
Source organism: Falciphora oryzae (assembly GCA_000733355.1). Classification (NCBI taxonomy): domain Eukaryota; kingdom Fungi; phylum Ascomycota; class Sordariomycetes; order Magnaporthales; family Magnaporthaceae; genus Falciphora; species Falciphora oryzae. The sequence goes on from JNVV01000001.1 coordinate 1,958,008, forward strand.
TTTCTTGTGCAATTTGGCTGAATCCAAAAGGGCAGGCGCGCAAAGCCGTGCGTTTGGGGGTTTTTGGTTTGAAAAGGTGTATTAAAGCAGGAAAGGGAAGGAAGTAGGGAAGGGTTGTGTCGGGGAAAAGGTTGGCTCGGATGGGAAAAGAAGAAAAGGAAAATGGAAGGGGGAAGGAAAAAATGGTCCCGTCCAAGTCCCGACTTACCTGAGACTAAAGCCGCTTCCTTGCTGGCTAGGCGGGAGAAGATCATAAGTTGCCCCCTCCAAAAAAAAAAAAAAAAAAAAAGCCCGAGGTGGTTTCTTTTTTTATTTTAATTTTTTTTTCTTCCTCTCTCCCCGGTACTTGCTTCTGGTATGTGGCCGACCGTCGTTGGCTGGCTGGTGCTCGGATTGGAATAGGAACAGCAATTGACACAGGGACCGGCAGGAACTGCGGTCAGAAGAGAGTGGGTTTCCGACGGCGTAATTGGAGAAAAGCGAGAGGCTTGATAAATGCTACGGATACATGGCTGCCCACATGAGGTGCTACTGAAGTGCTTAGGTTGGGTTAGGTAGGTAGGGGGAATCAATCTTCGCCAGCTGCTGAGCGATTCCATCCTTTTTGACAGGGATCGGTCGATGGGCGAGCTGGGGACTGTCTAATCATTCAATCGACCACTCGGTGCAACACGCTCGAGATAATCTGCCTGGCCGCCTAACCTGCCGACACCGCATCACAAGACTGCCTCTAGGTACCAGGTAAATACCGCCCTCCATACTCGGCTGGTCGGGTCAATCGACAGCCATATGCTAGATAGCCCTACCTAGGCTGCTGCTTCCTTGCGTCCTCCACACAAAAGTCAAGATGTGTAGGACCGGCGTAATCACATGGTGGCACGTGACTCATATGGGTGATGCATGATGTTGCCCTTGTGTTAGCTGAGCCACCATGCTATTTTGGAAGGTTCCATTGGTCTCCATGCCTCCTTCTGCCAGCTCAACACGCTGCCCGAGCCCATCTCCATCCCCACAGGGCGTGTTCCTTCGTGAATCTATCTCGGGTCAACCGGCAAACACAACACCAGTTCAGGTCGGTCCTCGCTCCTCTTCGGCAAGAGGCCCACCCCTGCTGCCGTCGACCACCACACCGCGCATCCATGTCGCCTACTCCCACGCCTAAACCCGCAACCCGGCCAAGCACCGACATCTTCGGCACAGTTCCCCATGCATGCCAACAACCATTATCCTCGATAGAGTAAACAAGGATAGAGTTAAGGATGACTGAGAAATTATGGTAGAATAGAGATAAAAGATGCTGTTTGTTTACCTAGGATGTTTTGAGGCGACCTGCTGTGCATGTTTGGCCTGGAAATAAAACAAAAGGAAGTAGCAGACGGTGAACAGCGGAGGCACAAGGCGCGAAAAGCGGTGTGTGTGTATGAATGTGTGTGCATGGCGGTGGCTCTTACCACCATTTCTTCCCAAACGCCACGCCAAGCCAACTCCGGGGACTATGCGCCTTCAGAGAGAAGAAAAGCAGAAAAGAGACAAGATATGACCATAACGTTTTTTTGTGTTTCTCCGGTGATATAAACCAGGTTTACATGATATACAAGCGTCCGCTCGGGAGGTGATGGTCGAGGGGACAGACAAATGAAGAGTCGCGTGATAAATTATAGGCTGCCAACAGGCGTCGAGACCGGGACGCTGTGCCCAAAAAAACGCCGTTTAAATGCAACGAGATGCTATGACCGTCGCCTCGTTATCGACGTCTTTAGGCTTCACTCTTGTCTTTGCCCTGCCGTGCCCCGGGTGGCTTGGGGACGCTGAGAGTCGGGACGTCGTTGCGCGTCTCGGTTATCTCCTGGGGCTCGTCCGTCAGGTTGTTTTCGCCGAGCACGTTCGATGAGCCGGCGGCTGCGCTGTCCATTGGGTCGCTGTCGCTGCGCTTGACAAGAGGCGACGGCTGCCGAGGGAACATTCCAAAGTCGCGATCGCGGTCGATGGGCGACCACGTGGCACCGATACCGCCAGCAACGATGCCAGCCATCACCGTCGCCGCGCCCAGAGCCGAGTTAGATCGCGACCTCATGGATCTCGAGCGTTTCCGCGAGTCCGGCGTGGCGATATATGAGCTGATGCTGTCTTCCCGAGTTGGCGTGTGCGGCATCTGGATCGAGTCGGTTCTCGAGTGCGACCTGGAGTGCGTGCGCGAATGCGATGGGCTCTTGTACTTGGGCAGGAACGTCTCTCTCGGGTGCGCCATGGCAAACTTCAAGTTGTTAAGTCGGCCGCCCTTGACTCGCTTGAGGAACGCGAGCTCGTCCCTGACCTCGACGAAGGGAGGCGGGTAGGCCTGGAATCGCTCGTCGTCGTCTGAGACGGTGACTCCAGGCACCTTGTTGCGCGCCCGACGCTTGAGGGAGTCTGGGATGAGCTTCAGGAGGAGCGTGTCGGGAATAAGGCGGATGATCATGCCGAATGGAATCGACAAGAAGCCCAGGAAGATGGCGTAGCCCCACATGGCAGGCGTCTGGCCATGCGGAGAAATGCTGAAGGCGACGTCACCAAACCTCGCAATGAGGGTTTGACCACCACACATGATGATGCTGATAACGATGAAGAACGGGTTTTTGGTGATACCCTCGAAGATGTTGAAGCGGTTGTCCAGACGACGATTGCTGCACAAACATGGTCAGTCTCAGTTCTTGGCTCAGGGGCAGGTCAAAAGTTGCCTCGAGGCACTGGCACTTACTTCCATTGGTTAAAGATCTGCATCCACACAAAAGTGTTGAAGACCAACGTCTCAATCTGATCGTCAAAAACATCGCGGTCGTACGCCGGGAGAATGTTTCGCCTGCCAAAGTATAGGAGGTACGTGACTGAGAGCTGGTAGACGGCTTGGCCGAGAATCATCTTCCACATGGTGACAGAAATAATGGGCGAGCCTCGGGGCTCCGGTTTGCGATCGAGTACACTCGGATGCGGAGGGTCCGTGGCCAAGGCGAGTGCCGCAAGCGTGTCCATGATGAGGTTAACCCAGAGGAGCTGGGTTGCCGACAGGACCGCCTCCTGCTTCGGGTTAGTAACGGCCGAAACAAACGTCAGGAGAACGGCGGTGACGTTGACGGTAAGCTGGAACTGCAGAAAACGCTTGACCGCATCATTGACGGCACGTCCCCATTTCAGCGCCACCACAATCGAGCTGAAGTTATCGTCCATGAGAATGATGGCAGACGCTTCCTTGGCAACTTCGGTCCCCGAGACGCCCATGGAAAAGCCAACGTCGGCCATCTTCAAGGCAGGAGCATCATTGGTTCCATCTCCAGTCACGGCAACAATCTGTCCCAGGTCCTTCAGGCGCTTGACCAAAACCCGTTTGTCGTCCGGGCTCGAGCGTGCCAAAACATGCAGGCGGGGAATGATTGCGTCCTGGTCCGATTGGGTCATGTTGCGGAACTCGGGTCCCTCCATGACGATGCTGTCGGGTTGCAAGATGCCGCAGTCACGAGCGATGGCCTCGGCCGTCATGACGTTGTCACCAGTGACCATGCGCACAACCACGCCGGCTCGCTGACAGTCCTTGACCGCCTCGCGAACGCCCTCGCGCAGGGGGTCTTTGATACCCACAATGCTCAGCAGCGTCATGTGCCTGAAGATGTCCTCGAACACAACCTCGTCGAGCTCGCCGTCGTGGCGTCTCGCGCGTGCCGGAGGCCAGCGGTCGAAGTCCCGGTAGAGAAGGCCAATGGTCCTGAGTGACTTGCGGGCATAGCTCTCAATGAGCCTCTTGAGTCCCTTCATGTTGTCGTCGGTGATGGCCGTCGTCGTGGCGTCCTTGGAAGGGTCCCGCAGGATGTGGGTGCACTTTGCGAGGAGGATTTCCGAGGCACCCTTAACGTAAAGCCGTGCCTTTCCATTGGGGAGCTGCACGACAATGCCCATGCACTTGCGACCAGAGTCGAAGGGGATCAGCTGTAGAGTCTTGGAGTTCTCACGCTCCTGGTTGACCGGGCCCATGCCGAGATGGTCGCGGGCGAAGAGAAGCAGCGCCGTCTCCGTCTTGGAGCCCACGAAGCTCTCTTCACCGTCAACTTGACCCTCGAAAGCGGTCGAGTTCAGGGCGACCGATTTGACAAACAGCTCTTTGACCGGCTCACTCAGCAGACCCGTAAACTCGGTGGGGCTGAGAGCCTTGCTCTCGGGTGAGGTCGAAGTATGCTCCGGGTCCAGGCCTGCATCCGCGCTGAAGCGATGGGTGGTACCCACCGTGCCCTCAACCACCTTCATCTTGTTCTGGGTGAGAGTTCCGGTCTTGTCCGAGCAGATGGTGTTCGCGTTGCCCATAACCTCGCAAGCCTTAAGTTGGCGCACCAGGTTGTTTTGTTTGACCATCTTGGCCGTGGCATAGCTGAGGGCCAGAGTCACAGCCAATGGCAGACCTTCAGGGACGGCAACAACGATGATGGTGACCACAACAATGAAGATGCCGAGGAAGTTCTGGCCTTTCATGGCCGGGGTGACCTCCGGGGGCTCGTTGGGGAGGTTGACGAGGAAGCGAATGAAGAGGACGACGAAGAGGAGCAGAGCTGAGGCGCCTCCAAGCTTGGCGATGTAGTCGGCGATGACGTTCAGCTTGGATTGCAGCGGCGTGATCTCGGGGTCGTCGTGCAGGGACATGAGGGTCTGGCCGTAGCTCGAGTTCACACCGGTAGCCGTGACGAGGAACGTGCCCACGCCCTCCATAACCCGTGCACCAGACTGGATGAAGGGATCCATCTTCTTGAGGTCGTCGTTGTTTTCGATTGCCGCGTAGACCTCATCAGCCGCTCGCTTCTTGATCAGGTCCGATTCTCCAGTGGCCTGAGACTCGTCGCACTTGATGTTGTGGCCCTCGATCAGGATTCCGTCGCAAGGGATCATATCGCCGGTCTCGAGGTGCATCACGTCACCAACCAGGACGTCAAAAACAGACATCTCCAGCGCTTTGCCCGAACGCACCACTTTCACGAGCCGATCCGTCTTTTTCTTGTTGAGCTTCGCAAACTGGCGTTCCTTTTGCCAGTCGTTGAGCGACCCGACGAGGACGACGATGACGATGGCCACGATGATTGCCACTCCTTCAACCCACTCAACCTTCGGCGCGTCCTTCTTGTGCTCCCTTGGACCGAATGTCTCGTAGAGACCAACGCCAAGCGAAATAACGGCGGCGCCAGAAAGCAGGAGCAGAATCTTGTCGTTGAAGGTGATCCACATCAGCTGCAGCAACGTCTTCCCTTCCTTTTCAGGTAACCTGTTGTCGTTATAAACCCGCTTCCTATCACAGTAGGGCTCAGGATTTCCAGAGTGTCCGTTCGTGGCCCGCGATGGCGGTCGACGAGGAGGATCGACGCCCTCGGTGATAAGCTTCGCGTTCGAAAAATTGGTTGCCTCCTCGAACGAGACAGCGCCGTCCACGTTGAGCTCGTCACGGCTCAGACCGGCCTTGCGGTCGGTCCGCAGGCCCTTTTCCAAGCCACTGAGACCGCCGAGCCTGTAGAAGGCAGGCAGGCTCTTGGGGTTGAACATCTTGCTGAGCTGGCCAGGGCTAAAGGCGAACGGGTTGTCGGCAACCAAAAACGACTCCTCCTTGCCCAGGTCCGGCTTCAAGGCGCCGGGGTCGTTCATGATCTTATCATTCGTCTGCATGTCGGTCGACTTACGGGGCTTCTCGGTGGTGTACGAGGCCGAGACGGCGATGGTGTCGCCCTGCGTCGACGTCATGGACCTCGAGCCATCATCCGAGTCGACAGAGTTCTGCCGAGACCGATGGTTACGCGGCACGGCGAGAAAGCCCTGGGTGCGCTCGTTGCCCCTGGATGGGCTCGACACATTGTGCGGGCTGGTCGGTCGGCTCTCCTTGCTCTCGAACGAAGGGTAGGTCTGGAAATCGGGCCGGCCACTGATGGAGCTGCGGGCCGAGTGGCCCCCAGTCCAACTCCGAGCTAGTGGGTCCACCACCGTCGCCGGAGAGACACCTCCTTCATCCGTGGGAGACACTGGCGAGTTGGACTGGCCCTGCGCCTGAGCCTGCCTGTCGGAAGACATATCCACGGGAGCCGAGCCACCGACAGCGGTGGTGTCTATGGTGATAGTCGGGCTGTGTCGCATTGTGAAGTTAGGATGTATGCACTCTTCCACTTCCTGCTGTTGCGCCCGGGACGTGAGGAGGGTTTTCAACTCACGCTCGCGCTCTCCTGGGAGCCTGGGATCCGTAGTCGTTGCCGTCCGCCATGATGGGCAGGCGTCTTCAGGTCAGACGAGAGGGTCTCTGTCCAATTGGGCCGGTGGTTGTGGTCAGCGTCACCAGCTCAGCGTCACAGAACACGTAAAAGCGAGGCGGGCGTGATCCGGGTTTTTCTTGTGGTCCTGAACGGAGGTCTCCAACCTTTTCGGTGAGGCTGTGCAGGGCGGCGAACAAATTTCGATTCGCCCCAGACCACGGGTAGGAGCGGCGCTTCCCAACACAAGAGTGGCCTCACGCGTGGAGCGTGCCGCAGCCAGAGAGGCGCGTAACGTAAAAGTCCAGCTCGCCCAGGGTCCTGCGCCGGTCGGGCAGGACAGAGAGAGGCTTCGTAGGGAGATGAGGATCAGGCGGAACAGGCTGCCTCAGACTCGGGCCGGCCACCGGATAAAGTCCAGAGGGCGTCGGGTAGGCTTCCACTCGTGCTCCGCTCAAAGAGACCGCAGTCTAGCGCCAGGGGGGGCGTGCGGTGGCGAGCAGCAGCTATGGTGGGCAGGTGATCTCAGAGCAACAGCAAACCACGACCATATTCTCCAGAGGCCCTTGGGCGGTCGGTGAGGTGGTAATGATGGGAGTCTAAGATCGGACCATTGCAAGTACCGAGCCGTAGGATGGCGAGCGTGTGGAGAGGCGTCCAAGACCAGCAAACCAGAGACAGGCAACGGTTTGGGCAGGGCAGGAGTTGATATACAGCCAGGTTGTTTTTTGCCTCGCGCACTCTCGAACCGGGAAGGAAACGGCAGGCTGGGAGATTGTCATGAATGCGGTCTGAAGACAGGAAGTGACGAGACATGCAACCCTGACTGAGCAGGTACCTCTGGTTGCACCCGTCCCCTGCGGGCAGGAGGTGATTGTCCCCACATGGCAACCAGAGTGGCCTCCCATTTGCCAACCTAGTTGCCAAGTGAGGCAGTGCAAAATGGCGCCAACCCAATCACGGCCGCTAAAAAAATGTGACAGGGGTGTATGGAACGCGACAGACCGGGCACGGATTCCCACTGCTCGCATCGCAGCGCCGCCCTTGTAACCGACATCCAGCAAAAGCCCCATACCGTGAGGGAAAATCCCGTGCGCCCGCGGCCCACACGACACTGGGCGAGATTTGCTGCCAGGAGCGCATCCAGAAGTCGTCTCTTTTGACGGGGCCATTGGCGCGCGGGCCCGCTTTCAAATACAAGCATCAAATTCTGCGGGTCGGGAAGGCAGATGTGGGGAAGAAGTCAGTTGGGATCGGAGCAAACAAACGAAGAGAAAAAAAATTCACGAGCGGTCGGCGACAGGCGCACGCAGGTGAAGGAAAGCTAGCCCCCTGGTGTCTGCTCCGTTGTCAAAGCCAGCCGTGCCAGCGCGCTAGGTACTCCTTACTCCATACGGAACAGGCATGTCGCTGGGAACGTGGCACCGACAATGCCCAACCCAACCAAACCCAAGGTGCTGTTTGCTAAAGTAGCCGATTTCCATCGAGACGAGGCGGGGCCGAGACAGTCACGACAACCTTGCGAGCGAGGATCACGTAGAGAGTGGTGTGTAGATATCCCCAACCCCAATATTCCAGCCTACTTTACCTGCCTCGGTAGGCAGTATGTCGCCGCACTACACGACGGAGCGGTGGCTGTGCTGCGTTTCGTGGAGAGCATTTTGTTTCTTGTGCTCCCGCGAGTCGGGCACGCGGGCGACGTCGCAGGGACTGTGCGGCTTTGGCACGCAACGGCTGTATGTAGTGAGGTGAGTGCGGGCGACCGTGTTACCTAGTCGGAACACCCAGCAGTTTATGATTGGCGCCCCCGCTACCTTGATCTGCTTGGGATGCCGTACATTGTCGAGGTGATACAGAGAGGCATATAGAAAAGGACACAGGAAAAAGAGGAGGCGAGAGGAAAGTAAGTACACAGGAAAGCTTGGGATAATGGAGGTTCCAATTAGCGTTATCGAGCCCGGAGATCATCGATATCAAACGGTCTCCATCCCATCGCGTCCAGGATCTAGGCTGAAGACGTCGCATGGCACCGAACCTTCCCAGCGCGGAAGGTGACGATATGTTGCTTGGAGCGCACGCATCGGGGATCAATAAAAAAGGGGCTCCAAAATGGTTTAGCCGCACCGACCGAAAGTTGGCGGATTGCGAGGACCCTCTCTGGGTGGGGAGGGATATCCAGGTTGTGCCGCATCGCGCTGCGTGCCTGCAGTGCTGCAGCGCCAGGCGACTCGTTTCCTTCATCAAATCGACCATCTCGGGGCGAGCCAGACCGTGTGCTCCTGACTTTTGTCCATGCCTGGGACAATGGGACGGATCGCGGGCGAGTACCGAGGCTGCCGGACGGCCCTGATCGGGTGTTCGTCTGATGTGGGCATCACATGCCGCCCGCACGTTGAGCGCTGGAAGGCGAAGAAGGCGCGGAGAAAGAAGAGGAAAAAAAAAAAAAAAAAACATTGAGACGGCCCTCAATGAGGGGATCACGGGTCAGGGCTGCAAACAACGGATACCAAGCTTCTGCCCACACCTCCAGGACGAACAGACAACCCCACACAACCACACCACGGCGGGACCAAAGAACGGTCTGCCATGTCGGGATTCCAGCGTGCCAAGAGCTCTGGGCATGTACACTGGCATCTCCAGCAGGTCTCGTTTTCTTGCTAGTCTTGGCTGCAGGATGACGTCTGGCGATGGTTCTTTGTGACGAGTGCTTTTGGACGCCCACCATCTCGGTTCCTCTGGGGACGGACTCCAAGCGTTCGAAACACAAAACAATAACCGGGGCGCTGCCTCAGCCAGCCTTCGGTTTGGCCCCAAGGAGCAGAAACCCGTCGAGATGGCCCCGTCCCCGCGCCCATGATCGACGTTCGACTTGGCGCTCCCGGGTCGCAGGCGGCGGCGTGGTCATGGTCGAGTGTCAAGTCCGATTCGTGATCGATTAAGCCTACCAGTCTGCCTTATCAACCGAGGCCGCGGAGTCGCGACGGTCCGAAACAGCGAGCCCGACTCTGCGCTGCTTTTGCTTTGCTTTGCTTTGCTTTGCTTTGCTTTGCTTTGCTTTGCTTTGCTTTGCTTTGCTTTGCCTCGCGCGACCATGCATGCATGACATTTACGACCACATAGCGGCCAAGATGAGCATATTGAAAACGTCATGTTGTCATGATTGCCTCATCCGCTTCCTGCGAAGTGTTCAACCTGGACAGACACCCAGGGCTACCTATCAAAATTGAATACGATGGGGACACAAAGAAGAAACGAGAAGAAAAAACAAGACGAACAGCACAGACCATGCACGTTGGGCTTGCCGGCCGGGTTCCAGCTTGCTTGCATATCCCTGGCCTTCGGTTGCACCGCTGCTTGAACAACTCATCACAGAACCCATCATAAAGCATGGGTGCTTTTGTTTCCCGAGCCCCCGGGGCTATATCGCCGCCATCGCCTATCCGATAATGGCAGGCCGATCGATATCAGGACAGCAGCCAGATAATCTCGGCCTTGTCCCGCATCGGAATGGAGAGGCCTCCTGAAAAAAGCCCCCTTTTATCTCGAGCTCATCGCCCGCCATGCACATCAACAAGGCGCCAAAAGGAGCGCATTCACTGCCAGATTGATGACAAGTTCTGCAGCGGAATAAGCTCACCAAAATCAATTGGAGAAAAAAGAAAGGTCAAAAGTATAGAGAAAAAATTAAAGTAAAACAATCTCATATGCCTCCGAGGGGGAAAAAGCCAACTTCATTGGACCGCAAAAGTCGCCGGCGAAACCGCCTTCCTTTTTCTCTTGCCGCCGAAGGGCACCTCGAGGTGGCCACTCACTCAAAGGCAAACTGGCATCGAAGCGTCCGGACCCGGAATATTGTGGCTGAGCAGCAACTCTCTTGCAGATTACGCGAATCACAACCCAAAAGGAGGTGGCCCGATCCGCCAAGCAAAAATCAAGGAAAACTCCCTCAACCCGCACGCCCATCGCCAACGACACGCGGAAAACAGAGAGGTCGGTCGGGAGCGGGGGGCAGGCGGGCGGCAAATGGGGGAAAAAGATGCGTGAGGATCTTTCAACTGCAGCTCGCCGAGCCCATCGTTCTCATAGGTTTGGTTGGGGCCCCCTCTCGGCCTCTGGGGTTCCAGCCAGAACACCCGAGAGTGGGTGAAAACTCATTCGGCATTGGGGCTGTGCAAGTCTTAGCTCGAGCGCCTTTTGGGACGCTATAGCTCGCCTCGCCTGCCCAAGACCGTTGCAGTCATCTGTGTCATCGCGCGCGTGGTCTTGGCGGCCGAGGTCTTGCGGATGCCCAAACTCGGCAGCTTCTGCGGCCGGCCGGAGACACATATTGGAGGTCATTTAATTGAGGTAGTTTGTACTTTGGGCATGACTGCTTACTTGGTATAACCATGCTTCCTCCTCCCCGGATGGATCCCGCCTCGCTGGATATCTCGTGATGGTGGAAGCTGGTTGGAACACGTTCGCCTTTGCTTGGCAGCTCCGGTTCATGGTCGAGGCTTCACGCTTGTTGGAACCCCTGACCATGCTGGGTGGCAAGCGGCCATGTGCGGTGTGGAAGCACGAGGTAGGATTTTTTTTATTGTCGACTTCCAAGGAGGAATCTCCTGCCGAGCTCAGTGTCAACCTGCGTGCCTGCCCCTGGACCCAAAGGAGCTCGAACGCCAAGGTATTGCTCCATAACCCACGTCAAATGCGAGCCATCACAGCCACTGTAAGCGTCTCATTAGACTTTTCCCTCCGGCGGAAACTCTCTTGTGCCCGCTGACCGAGGAGAACCCCAAGTTGACGACAGGGGAAATATGTTGAGAAGGGGTATCTGGAAGGGACACAACCCAGTTTTTGCCGCCTCACCTCATCAAGTAGAGTCACGTCGGAGATCTGGGTGCTTCTCAGCTTCCCAACTCCGTTTTGATAGTTGCGGGCCATGTCCTACCACCTGCAAAGCACCTATCGTCGTTTTGTACAATTGAACGCTCCAGACCCGGAGTCCATGATGTAGCTGTCCCACGCTTCTCCAGGCAGCGCGAGCACGCAATCACGTCAAATGTCCGCCCGGCCCTCTTTGACACACGCAAAGAACCCACATGGACCAGCCCCGGGATGAATCAGGAAACAAAGAGGAGACGGTAGCTCGCAAGCTCAGCCATCGAGCATAACCTAACCGAGATGCATGGCCCGGCTGCACGACCATCTATCCATGGCAAAAGTTGGTAGTACATGCGTGGTAGCTAAGGGGCCCACCTCCGGCCAAGATCGATATCCTTCACAAGCACCATATCGCCACCCCCTGTCCCTCCTGCCTCCTCCCCCGTGCTTTGTTTCCCACCCCCAACTGCCGCCGACACGGACGATGATGCTGCGGAGGGGGAGAAGAACGGGACGACGGCGAGGCGCACCACGCCCTCCCAGAGCCCCGCAACCACGCCCCTGAGCTCGTCCCCGGTCTGCTTGAAGTCCGGGAACGAGTTGACCTCGAGCAGCCAGGCGTCCCCGCGTGAGTCGACCAGGAAGTCGACGCCAAACACCTCGAACGCGTTGGGTAGCGGCTGGAAGTGCATCATCATGCCCCGCGCCGCCGCCTCGAACGCCGCGCCCGTCACGTCGCAGATCTGTGCGAATATCGAGTCCTTGGCAATGTTTCCCTCTCCTGCCGCCCCCAGCGCGTCGGGCAGATCCCAGAACTCCCGCACTAGAGGTTCTGTGATAGGTGCTGCTGCTGCTAAGCCACCCTTGGCGGCGCCCTGGTGGTCCTGCTGCTGCAGGCATGTATTGGTGAGATGGGCACCCAGATCCGCGGCGCCCGCGGACGGCGGCGAGTAGGCCTTGCCAGCGAAGAGGGCCAGCATGCGGCGGTAGACGTAGACCTTGAGGCTGCCGACACAGACCACGTAGGTGCGGATGTGGAACTTGCGGTCGTCGTACTGCGGCAGCAGCAGGGGAGGGTGGATGTACGGCTGAGCCACAAAGTGTCGTAGGTGCGCCGTCGTAATGTAGTCACCGCCGCCGCTGTCTTCTGCCGAAGAAGCTGTTGCTCCACCGGAGGCCTCTCCCGCCTCGTCCTCCTCGTCGTCGCTGTCGGGCAGGTCTGCATCCCACTCGTCAAAGATTCCCTGCAGCTCCTCCATAGTGCTGAAGAGCCGGATGCCCTGGCCGCGGTCGCTCATGCTGGGCTTGAGGATCCACCACTCCTTCTCACCGCCTCGTCGAGACGACTCGTCGTCGTCCGCAGCAGCCGCCGCCGCCTCGTTGCGCTCCAGACTGGCGTGCAGATCCCACGCCTCGACGAGCGCGTCGTCCAGGAACTCGGCGTAGTCGACCTCGAAGGCCGTGCCGGGCTTGAAGTGGCCTGCCAGCACAGAGCCCGGGTGCTTGGTCACCCACGCCTCGACCGTCGCCGAGAGGAAGTGCTTGCGGATCAGGGCCTTGCGGAACACGTAGCTGTTGAAGAGCATGTTGTCGACGTGGGCGGCCCCAAAAGTAAAGTCTATGGCCTCGTAGGGCGTGATCTGCAGCACCTTGGCATCTGGGCTGGGCAGGAGGCTCTCGAGCTGAATCGCCTCGTCTTTTTCGTCGCTGCCGCGCGGTGGTGCGTTTATGGGGACGTAGCTGTCCTTGGGCAGGACAGTCTCAAGCGCCTCCATTATCAGGGACTGAACGTATGGGTCTTCGTAGGCGACCAGTGCGTAGAACTTGCCCGCATGGTCTTGTGAGACTTTGTCATTGCTGCTGGGCTCAGCAGTAGTATTAGTCGCCATGGCCACGTTCGAGGCTGCTTTGCCCTCCAACTTGCTAGGCTCTGGTTCCTTGGAAGGCTCCCCTCCTCCTCGGAGTGAAGGAGTGACAGTCTTCGAATCTTGCTCCAGCGGTGGCCTGCATAAGGAGAGCGAAATGGTAAGAACCAGCGCAGACAAACGCGGCACGGCACTCGTGGGCAGCAGACAGCAAGCAGGATAGATCCAAGGGTGAGTGTCTATGCGCAGGTTTCTAGTTGGCCTGTTCTATGCTAAGACTGCTGTGGTGCTGAACCACGCCGTTTTACTGTTTGCTTTTTTTGAGGTCCTGCGTTTGCTGTTTCCGCCCGTGATGGGAAAAGGGGTTCCTGGTCTCTATCCATGCCTACCGAGATGCTGCCCACGCTCCTGTTCCTGTAACAAAGTCACTCGAGAATGATGAGGCACTCACAGCTGCAGCTCCTTCTCATGCAGGTGCGTGGCCGCGTGCCAGAAGTTCGCCTTCAGCGGCGTGACACTGTTGGATCGAAATGGTGGTCAGTAGATCGCGACTGGACGGGTAGCCATCCATTCTCTGTCATCTTCTGGCTGTGAGAACCCGAGCAAGCATCAACTCACCTAGTGTGGCCCTCTCTGACTGCCCACCCGTCGTTTCCGGGTGGTGCATCGTCTACGCTCTTGAAGACGTCGGTAAACCGGGGATGCCACTTGAAATTCTTGTGTACCCTGCCGACGTATTCGACGCCCTCCTCATTGCCCGCCGCGCCGTCACCAGCGGGTTTTGCCGCGCCCTGAGCCTCGCCGCCCGCGCCCTCGCGGATCCGCTCCTCCTCCTCGTCCTCGTCGGCAGCGCCCTCGATGGCGGTGAAGCAGCCGCCGCCGGCCCAGTAGTTCTGCAGCATCCCCGTCCAGAGCGTGCGGCCTTTGTCGACGCCCTCGACCAATGGGATGTTGACGCTATACAGGTCGACGCTGCCGTCGTCGGGCCACTGGCGCACGAGCGCCTCGACGACGCGGACGGCGTGCCGCGACGCGCCCGCCACGATGTCCGGGTCGTGGTTGCGCGTCGAGAAGGCGTAGGAGACGGCGATTGACTTTGCGCGGCACGCGGCGCCCTCGAGCGCCCCACCCAGCGTGCCCGACGACAGCGCGAACAGGGCCGTCGTGTTGCGCCCGTAGTTGGGCCCGCTCAGCACCAGATCGACGGACCCGCGGTCGGCGAAGAGGTGGTGCAGCCCGATCTGCACGCAGCTGGCCGGCGTGCCGTCGACGAGCACCCACTCCTCCACCTCGGGTTCGGCGGCCTCGCCCGTGTCCTTGCTGCTGCCCGGGGCCGGCTTCCGCCTCCGGGCGGGGTGGCGGTGGGTGCTGCCGACGCTCTCGGGCACGCCCTCGCCGAAGATCAGGCCGGCCGGGTTGGCGGGCAGGGGCGGCGGGCGGTAGTAGGTCGGCCGGACCGTCTGGCCGATCAGGTGCGCCTTGCCGATCCAGGACCGCTGGGTGTGCGGCAGGCACACCGAGACCAGGTGGCCGGCCGCCTGGAGCGCCCGCACCAGAGTGTGCACATAGGGCGATGAGTGCGTGCTTGGCGGGCCGTCGTCGTTGACGACCAGGATGTGCATGGCTGCTGGGGATGGCACTTGGTCCTGGGCCTGGCGTTTGTTTCTTTCTCACGCGCTCTCCTCCCGGTGGTTGGCGTGGCGAAAGCCAGGACAAAGCTCTATGTGGAGTTTGCTTGCACAGCTCCGCGCTCGGAGCTTGGAGAGGGGCTGCAGTGCGATTCGGCTCAAGGGTTGTGGCCTGCAGTGATTTCTTTGGGTGCTGACTCTGCGTCTGTCCTGGCACAGTTTCAGAATCCAGAAACCCTCTGTGTCGAAAAGACAATAAGACATTGCGGTTGATGCTAGTCCCGTCCTATCGTGATGTCGTGCTGCCGTCACTTTCTTTGCAATCCCTATCCCAGTGCAGTTTTTCTCGCGGGGTAGCCGCTAGAAGATCGGGCCTAGCGTCATCTAAGGTTACCATACCCAAGCGGTACCTTACCTATGATTTACTTTACAGTATCTCTTCGGGCTCCGCTCTGCCAGTGTTTGCGTCAGGTCTGGCTAGCTGCATGACGTTGAGGACGGACGAGGAGCCGCGCAGCTCTGGCTACCCCTGACCGACGGCACGGCTGCCCAACCTTGGGCAGACCGACCCCGGTGAGGGGCGTGACACGTCGTTGCTATGCTAGCATCTTGTAGTGCCGCGTGGAACTCACGAGCAACAACCTGATCGATGGAACGTCCCATTGTAACGAGGTCACTAGGATTTTGAGAGCTTCGCGGGCACCAGGTCCTGCGGGCCTCGTGCTATCTACCAGTTACCTGACGGCATATCTAACGCCTCAAACCGCCCATGCCTAGGTACTCAATCTGACAATAATGACATGTTCAGATACCATGCTCATGGGCAATGCCTCTTGTTCCCATATTCTGAAATGAATTGACGCCCCATACACTCAATGCTCGTGATGTTGATCTTGGAAAAAGGAAAGGAAAAAAACGCAAAAAGAAAAAGAACAAAAGACAATAAGAAAACATCGAAGAATGATCAAGGCTGGACTCTTCTCGAAAGAATCCCAACCCTCTCTGGGTCGTTCTTGTCTGCCGTCGAATATTCCTCCATGTGGTGCCCTGCCTCAGCAGCCAGTCAAACCATAGGTAAATTGGCGGGTTGTTGGCCTGCCGAGAGAAAAGACGAAGAACCGAAGCTGGCCAAAAAAAAAAAAAAAAAGAAAAAAGAAAAGAAAAAAAAAAAAAAAAAAAAAAAAAAGGATATTAGAAAAAAGTAGGGTACATATCATCGCAGTCCGTTCTCAACCAAAACCATGAGCCAAACGCCTTGTCCCATCATCATCGCCGTTGCGTTCGGTTTAGCACCGCGGACGCTTCGCGTTGACGGCAGAGGGGAGCGGATCACCAGCCCTCTTGTTGGACTTGTGAGAAGCACTGGTGTCCGGGGCGCTCTTGACACGCTGCCAGCTGTCGAAGGGACTGCGACGGGTCTTGCGGATCGGTGGCTGGGACTTCACAGGCGCCTGGTCGGCCTGCTTCTGGGCGGACCGGGTGGTGCGGCTGGTGGTGCTTGGTGGTGAGAAGGGCGCGAACCTCGGCGCATTGGGTGTAGACGGCGCCTTGTCCTTGACGTTCTCGGCCGGGGTGATGGGCAGCTCGTCCTGCTGATCCGTGCTCTGAACATGGTCTTCAATGTCCGTGTCGGCCTCCTCCTCGTCCTCGACGTCCGAGTCCAGCGGCTTCTTGGCCTTGGGCGCCGGCGGGAAGAGGAGCCTTGGCTTGATTGACGAGCGCGTCATGTTGCGACGGCCCTGGACTCCCGAGGCTCCCTCCCCAGCGTCATCCGGGAGGTCTTCGTCCTCGTCGTCCCTGTCCGCGAATTTGCGGAATATCTTCTTGCCGCGGCTGCGATGAGAGTTAGCAGATGGAATCATGTGACTGTGCGCTTGTAAACGGAATCAAAGCTTACAAAACATAAACCAAGCCGTCCTCGCGATTCATCGCCTCGTCGACGGTCGAATGCCCCTCTCCCGGTACGACAACGGTCTTGCGCTTGCTCCTACGTCTAATAGGATCCGCGTCAACCGAAGGGCGGTCACCGGACTGGAAGGGGTTGTCGACGTTGCGGTCGACCTCGGGGACCCTGTCCTGGGAGTCGGTAAAAATCTGGATGGGCTCCTCAACCTCGACAGCAGTGAAGCTGTTCATTGAGATGCCCGTGTACTTCTTGGGGCGCTTCTGCTTCGGGTTGGGGGCGACCTCGTCCTCAGAATGGAACAGGTTGCGGGCAATGGCGGCGATGTTTGCCTCGTTCTGCTCCGCGTGCTTCCGGCTGGGCGTCTTGGAGGGGGTGGGCAGCATGCCTGCTTGCGCCGAGATGCGCGTGCTGCCGCGGACCGAGGGCGACTCGTGCTTTCCGCCTGGAGGAGGACCCAGGAAGGTTGCAGCATGGCGAGTGCCCTCCGAAGTCAGCGCATCCGACGACGGCGCCGGCGGTGCCATGATCTGCTTAGACGGATGCGCCCGTTTCCTAGGCGACGGCGCGGGTGAGGCCATTGGGTTGGCAGTCGACTCCTTCTCCTTTGACTTCTCCTTTGATGGTGATGATCTGGTGATGGTGAATCGGGGAGGGCGCGGGTTCGGGCGCGTTGTTTTGGCTGGCTGTGGTGACGGAGTGCGGGCTGACGATGATCTCTGAGATGAAATGCGCGCCGACTTGCGAGGTGAATAGGGTTCCCAAGAATCTCCGTAGCCAAATCGCGGGGTGTCTGGGGTGCGGATGGTGGGAGGCGGAGATGGGGTGGTGGCGGCAAAGGTCGCCATGGCTGTCGAGGCGGCGGGCCGAAATACCCAAATAGCCCGGAAGGTCCAAAAATTCGACGCCTCAAAAGACCGTCAGATTCCCCTCATCCAAAAATGACCCAAGGAAAGCACCGCCAAACGGTTTGCTAGCAGCGCAAAACCCGTCTCGTCGACCGGAGCAGGAAATCCAGAACACTCTCGGGTTGCCCAAAATTCGCCCTATCAATTCCCACCACAAATCGGGTTCTGCACGTCGAAAAAGGGGCTGTCGAAGTGATAACGGTATAGAAAATACGGGAAAACAAAAATCGTCGTTCGTTTCGCGATATCGAGGCAAGCAATGCGCAAAAGTGGTGATTGTTTTGGAGGGTTGTCGGGGGGAGGACCCGGCAGTTGGTTTAGATTCTGGGGCGTTGGGTTACCATAAAAGAAAGGAGGCTGGGGGCTTCGGACGGAACAGAAGAAAGAGGCTGGGCTGGGAGGTCAACTGGCGGCCACGAGGTCCACCCATGCCGGATTTTCGCGCCCCATAATTAGTGGCCCCATAACAACCCACTTATCCGATGCGACCAAGCAACCAAAGCTGGGTGCCAATGTAGTTCGACGCGTCGATTCGCGTTGGTTACGCGACAGAGGCTGCAGCGGCGGCTAGCCAACCAAGCCCCACCCCCCACGTCATGCTGGCCCGACAGAAAAACACTCCCGCACAGACAGGTACCAGGGCATCGACCAAACTCCCCTCGCCGCCCTAGAATCACGTCGCAATGCCCGACCCCTTCGACGAAAGCGACCTAATGTCGTCGCCGGTCAAGGCGGAGGTGGATGATGAGGGGTTCTCCGCCGACGAAAAGGCCGTGCCCAGGACGCCCTCAAACAACCAGGGCGGCAGTCGCTTCGGCGCAGCAGAGGCGCGAGAGGCTGCGCTGCGCCGCGAGCTGGAAGGGGTCCGCAACATCAATGAGGTCATTGAGGGCGTAATCGGCACCCTGGAGAGGGCCAAGGGCAACATGGGTGTGCGTCCCACCACCACCGCGCTCTCCAGACCAGACCCTGGATATGCAGAAGAAGGAGGCTATTTTTATGCGCCTCGGCAGTTTCCGTTCGTCTCCTCATGAGCGTGCAGGCTGACGACCCCCGCACTGCATCCCTATAGACCGTCTCCCGCACCGTCGACAATGCATCCGCGCTGCTCAACACGTGGACGCGCATACTATCCCAGACTGAGCACAACCAACGCTTGATCCTCAACCCGGACTGGAAGGGTGCGACAGACGACATCGAGGCGATCGAGGCCGAGGCCTTGCAGCGCCAGCAGGCCGCCCAGCGCAGGGCCGCCGAGGAGGAGCGCCGCAGGGAGGAGGTCCGCAGGCGCGCCGAGGAGGCCGAACGACAGAGGGAGGCCGGCGCCGCGTCGGGCTCTACGCGCGGCGGTACGCGCGGCGCAAGGGGCACCAGGGTCGCCAGAGGGGCGTCGGCGCGTGGGGGGACAAGCGCGAGCACCGCTTCATCTCGCGTCTACGGTTCATCGAGGGCAGGATCTGGGATAGGGAGGGGATTCGGCGCTGCAAGAGGAACTCGCGGAGCCACGAGAGGAAGGGGGGCGCAATGATGAGCCAGTGTCGGGCAACTGTCTGTTGCCTCGGACTCGTTCAAGCTCTGTCTATGAAGGTAAACGATCACCGGATATACCCATCTTGAGCAGAGGATGATGATCTCCTCTACACGTACGAATCTGTTGAGAAGCACCAGGTATTCATTATACAATCCTGGACCCAAACTTCAACCCGCCTATCCTGGAAACCCAACCCTGTATCCGGACTAAGTTCCGCCCGTGTATATCCTACAACGCAAAATTGCACATACAAAAAGAGCCCTCTTTCGTCACTTCTTTTTGAAGAAATCGGTCATCTTCTTCATGCCGCTGACGTTGACCTTTTTCAGGTCTCTAACGCCTCTGCTCTCGTTCGCCTTCCTGCGCTTCTCCTCCTCATCCTTCTTCCTCTTCTTTTCCCCGCGCTCCTCTTGTTCCTCGTCGAGGGCCCTCTTGCGCGTATAGTCCGAGGCTGACCTGGCCAGCGTGGCCTCCTGGCGTAGCTTCGCGAGGCGTGCCAAGTACTCGTCCAGCGGCGCAAAGTCGACAGGCTTCTGCCCTTCGGCCGCAAGTAGCTCCTTCAGGACCGTCATCAATGTGGGTGGGACGTAGCTGGAGCAAATGAAATTGAATGCGACCCGCAACTGCTGCAGCTCAATGACCTCTTTCGACGCAATGATGGCGGCCGTCACTTCATCGGTATTTTCGCTAGCCTCGCCTCCTACTGAAGTGACCGCGGTCGATGCGTCTGAAGCGGCCGTGGTTGACGAGTCGGTTGTTGCGACGGAAGACTGAGAGTCGCCCGACTCGGCCTGCGACGTCGAGTCACCCTCCGCGTCCGTCTGGTCTGCGGACTGCGGTGCCGGCTTGGGGGCAGCCGCACTCCTCTGCCCCAGCACGGGAGCCTCGAGAGCCTTGGCCACAAACTTCTCGTGCATGCTCTTGGGCAGCGAGACGCGTTTTGCTTTTGATATCAAAACCTCGAGCAGTTTGGCCTCGCTGAGGCGAAACATGGACTCGTCGCCAGCATCCACCGCGTCGCAAACGCAGGCCATCCGGCTCTCCAACAGCTTCCGGGTGCTTTCCCAGCGCAGAACCTCGCCGAGGTGCGAGTCGCCCTTGACGAGGCGGTCGAGGTGGTCATCGCTCGAGAGAAACATGCGCTTGCCGGACTCGGAGGACTTGCCTGCCGGCTGAGCGGCTAGTGCGGGAAGCAGGAGGAAGACGGGGTCGATTTTGGACGCGATGAAAAGCTCGGGATCCTTGACGAGCTCGGTCTGGAAGCACGGCTTGGACTGTTTGGCGCCGTCGCCATCGCGCGCGGCTGGACTGCTGTCATCTTGGGTCACCAGCCAGCTGCGCGGCGTCGCCTTCGGCGCGGATATCTTTGTGAATTCGTAGACGCCCGTGCTGGGGCATACCAGGTACCGCGTCGGCTTCGAGTAGCGTGGGTTTGGTAGCGAGACAATACGTGCGTCTGGCGTCGCGTCTTTAGGAAGGATGAGCAACTTGGACGGGTTCTCGACCTCGGGGGCCAGCGTGTGCCTCGAGGCCGTCACGGGTTCGGATGGCTTGGACTTTGACTTGGCCGTCGCCGCCGCGGCTTTGGTGGACCGTGTTCTGGCCATCTGTGCACACACTAATGATATCGAGCAAGATCCAATCCCAAGAAAACCAGATAGGATCGATGCGAGCTGGTGTTGGCCCGTCGAGGACGACTGTTAGTTGGATGGTCAAACTGGGCTGTAACCAAAATACGGAAGCGTGGATGTGGACGAGGACTGAGCCATGAAAGCCACTGTGCTAAATTCCATGGTCAACAATCTGATGCATCCAGGGCCCAGGCGTGCCAGGCTTGCAAGGGCCTGCAGGGTTGCACGCCTTCTTGCGATGACCCTTGATGCTAGCTCGGTTGTTTGTGAGTGCAGGGATCAATCAATCAAACGCGACTTAAATGCCAATTGTGACGCGTCCCCGGCCAGATTCAGACGCGTCCGATGCCGTTTGTCGTGTGCCCCACCTGCATTTGGATGCGGCTGACAGCTACTTGAACGACGTCTGTTGATGCAGGCCGTCATTGCTCCTAGGGTGGTCAGACATATCAACGTGCAAGCAAACAGAAAAAAAAAAGAACGATACTGGGTTCGGGCGTAGACAGTCCCGCGATCCCACAGCCGCGTGCGGGAGAGGGAACACACTATTCAACATACCCCTGAGTCCGAGAGCAAGCTTAAAACCCCTGAATCTACGGCCAAGGCCACTGGGGATGAAAGAGCAGCTGAAAAGCCGTTCCGCAAGGGATGAAACCAGAAAAAGTTCTAGTTACTAGTCTCCCCCAGGCAGACGCTTGCAAGTCGAGCTTTTAGGCTTGCCATATGCAAGCACCCCCATTATATCGCACCCTGGATAGAACATCCTCGTCTATCTTATTCGGATACCTTTGTTTTTCCCAGATCCGGATTGTTTTCGCATGCCGCTGGCACTTGGTCTGTCTAGACTTGAGGAGGACGCATCTGGTCTCTGTTCTCCCCCAACCACTCGGCCTTTTCACAAAGTGTTCCAGGATGCGAAGTGTATCACCATCTAGTTTTGTCAATGAAGACGAGAGCCTTTAAGTTGGTATGCATGAGGTTGTTTAAATACGTGCAATTAGCTAGGCATCTTAGTAGGGAGTCGATCACAACCTGGCCGTTGGCATCATTCTATCTCGGCTGCGCCGGACCTGCTGATCTGCATAACTCCCAGATATACTTAGAACAGTCAAGATTGTTCTAGTTAGGGAATACATCAGTAAAAAAGAAGAAAAAAAAAGGATGGGAAAAGAGACCCATCGGATCAGTGCCGACGTCCCAACCCGTACCGGCGGAGGCGTTAGAGCTGCCGAAATCCCTGCTCGGACACATTTTGATCCATAGCATACTTGACTCGGCGCAAAACGATCAATATGGCCTTTATGCTAGTAATCACACGCAGCATTGTTATTGGGTACGCCAAAATCACAGTGACCTTCACCGTAGATATCGAGACTTGACTAGGCCTCGGCTTTGAAAGCAGTTAGCATATGTATATGAGCACCCATTCGTCAGGTGGCGCCCTTGGAAAATGCACCGAGGTTAAGACGGGCAGCTCCAGGAGCCAAATTTCAGTTGATGCATCCTGCATCTATAAGGCCCTAAGAAACAAGCTTCATGGTGGGTTCTCCTCAATGGTTTTCTGCGCAACCTGCGCCTCGGTCTCAAATGCCGTGATGTATTGTGGTCCTTTGCGGTCGTCGATATTATCCGTCGACGTGATACGTTTATTATAGACATCGGATCTACAAATGGGCCTACTTTTAGTATAAACCCAAACCCCAAAGTGGTAGGAGAAAATTACGTGCCTGGCCAATATGGTGCCGGGTTTAACGCCTGTCTACTTCGTGGAGTCGAAGGCTAGGTTAGCGACTTTCTCCTTTTGCTGGTTAGCCGTAATCCATCATGATTTGCCCCGGGTGAATAACACTACCCATACTCAAGGCCGGACACGTCTGAAGAAAAGGACAACGACTGTACCCAGCCCTGCCCAGCGAAAGCGAAGGCTCTCTATGCAACGGCACATCCGCCGCTTGTTTAACCTCCAGCCAACTTTTAAACTCCCAGATCGCGAGCACCTCTTTCTTCCTACGTTCCTATTGTATACTCGTCTAGCCCGGGCCACGCGAAGGAGTGCCATTTTCCGTTCGTATTGGGCCTCAAGCTCGACCACCCGGCCCACCACATCCCCGATCTGTTTGTCGGTGACCACAAGTTGGATGGTGGATCGAGGTGGGCTTTCGAGTATGCTGTCCGAAGAGTTGCGCGTTGCCTCGCAGCAGCGTGAAATGAGCGGGGTCCTGGGTGCAGCTCGGCTGCTTGCGTTCGCGATGGGCGCAGCTGTTGGCGTGGGCGCGGTGGTGGGCGTGGTCTCGGGCGGGACTTGGGTGCTTTGGACCTTGTTTCCTCACTGGGAGCCGTGGGAGCGGCTGCGGCTGTGGAAGTGAGGCTCGGCAAGGGAAAGCTCGTGCCTGTCGCCGGTGAAACTTTTTATGTGGATGGGCTCGTCCACATCATCCAGATCCAGCTCGGACCCAGGGCGATACTCCAGGAGCTCCTATCGGAATCTGGGGCAGGACGATACTCCTCATCGGGGTCTGGGGGCACGGTGACGGCAAGGCGACTGCCGAGGGTGTTGGCTGATGTGAATCGGAGTGCGAGGTTTGGTGGGTTTGGATGGGAAGCCTGGCGTTGACCTTGCCCTTTTGTGTCCGGGCTAGCAATAACCATAGCTTGACCAGCCCTTTTGATAGGTAGTTTTAGGGGAAAAAGACAAAAGCGGCTACTTGGCTCTTTCCCAATCGAACAGTTAGCCATACCCGCCCCTGCAAGTACTCGTGATGCCAGCCACTGTTGGGGCTAGAACCCATGGCCCAGTCAAGCCTTTTTCGAGCCAAAATGCTGTCCAGGCCGTCCCGATCATATAGCATAGATAAGGCAATACGGGAGGCGCAAAGCATAAAACGAACAGCGATTTAAAAAGTGCAAACAAAAAAGCAAAAGCTCACTGCCCAACCTCGGGGGTGGACAGCTACGAAACTTCCCACTTGGGAGGTTTACTCCGGCGACGGAAAATCCGACGTATAACCCCTACCGGGGCTCGAACCCCGGACCCAAGCGGCTATTGCAGCGGAGTACAGGTAAGGTCCCGGTGTCGACTCGACCCATCCTCATAACCGCTACACCAACTTGGCGTCCGAGGTTCGATGTCTACGGTAAGCTGGGCGATAGGTTTAAGACTTAGACCACAGAGAGGGCAGGAGCGAGGGATGCACTTCAGCTGCTACGAAAGGGGACCCTCGGCTCTCCCGCAGGCACTACACTAAACAAAAACGAAACATCAGCCTTAAGGAGGCAAATCACGGGCATCGGTGATGAGCTTTCATCGGTTGGGGAGATCACGGCGGGCGAAGATCCAACCAAGCCAGCGTGGGAATTAAAATAGGTTTTTAAAAAGCCCGAAATGGAGAGGACGTTGCTCCAACTCGAAAGTCACAAAACGACCCTGTTGGTCTTGCTCCAGGCAATGGACATGTGAGTGTTATTTGCTGCTGCCACTTCATGCATCTACTAATTGTTCTGCTGAAGTCGTCCCATGTGGAAGTCGGCACATCTCGAAGTCGTCGTCCCGTCCCAAACCCACCATGGCGGCGACTCCTGCTCGGTAAATGGCCCCCCGTTTGCCTTCTTTCTTCCTCATCTCTATCCCATCTCCTTTCCTGGCTTAGGACCATGGAGGCCAACCACCAGAACGAAGAGGCATCCATCGGTCGGCGCATTTATACGTGCGTGGCATGGATAATAGTATAAGGAGGAAGGGGGACATGTCAGTAACCACGGTCAGATAGATCTGCAACTGGATGGCGTTTCGGTTTGGGT
Source organism: Falciphora oryzae (assembly GCA_000733355.1). Taxonomy (NCBI): domain Eukaryota; kingdom Fungi; phylum Ascomycota; class Sordariomycetes; order Magnaporthales; family Magnaporthaceae; genus Falciphora; species Falciphora oryzae. The sequence continues at coordinate 1,982,380 of JNVV01000001.1, forward strand.
CAAGAAGGATAAAGCATTGTCCATGATCATGCTTGGAGGTCAAATAATGGAAGTCCAGGCTGGAGTTTAGCGTGATGGCGCAGGGCCGGCTTAGAGAGTGGCATCTATGTTGGTGCGGATTCATCTGAAGAAGGGAAGTGTGACAGGAAATACACAAGGGTCAATTCGGGAACCAGATATAAATCAACTTGATAGCACGCCGAAATGCAGTGGGGGGTTGACAGATGAACCAACATCGGGCTCAGGGTGGCGGTTCTCGATCATGCACGATTTGATAGGTGGATTCCACGTGTCAAGCCCCGGAAAATGGACGATGCCCCACATCTTGGGTCGCGTCGACGCGCGCGGCGTCCGACCGCCAACAGGAACACATCGAATCCAGAATCCAACTGCCGACGGAGCCCAGAAAGAGGTTATCGATCAGCCTTATCGATCAGCACCAGATTCCCCCTCCCACACCGGCCACCACTAGACTGCTACCTAGACTTCGTCCCTCGTACCGTCTCTGACACCAACACCGACGAGGGCGGCACCCGCACTTTTCAACGGCCGACGTCTGTATCACCGAGAGACGCCCGATTTTTTTTCGTCAACCGCCGTCGCACCCACCCATCTTCCTGGCCGTCAGCGGTGCTGTGGGTCCCTGATGCCCATTCTCCAGACCGCCGCTATACCTATGGGACCTCTCTCTTCCCGCTGCCACAGTTGCGCAAAACTGCCAGCCTCAGGCTAGCTCGCCTTGACCGATCCCGATGCCATTACCCGAAGCCGAGCCCCAATGGCCGCCCCGCTCTCCGCACGAGGCCCTCATGGGGACGCCGGGCGGCCGCGAGCGCCTTAGACGTCTTGCCGAGCGCACCTCGCCGTCACCCTCGCCTTCCAAGGTGAGGCCGTCCAGGACGGCACCGAATTTGTCCTCCAGGTCTTTCGGCGACGACTACGACGTCGACGACGATGCGGATGACGACGAGGAGATGCTGCAGCTCAAACTGCAGGAGATCCAGGCCAAGCTGAAGCTGAAGAAGCTGCAGAATGCTAGGGCCGGGGCTTCACGGGCAACACAGGGAGTGCAAGGGAGTTCAGGCTCGAGGACAATACCTCAGTTTTCCGCGGCGAGGGCAGAGAGGGCAGAGAAGCTAGCAGAGACAGGGCGGCCCCAAGCCTCTGTCGAGGTCCCCGCGTCTCCCGTGAAGCGCGCGCCGCAGCAGGAACAACGGTCACCTCTGAAAGTCACGCTAGGAATCGACAAGGGGTTACGGGCGCAGGATGTGTCGTTGAAACGGGCTGGGTCCAATGCGCGCCGGTTGCAGGATCAGGCTCCGCAGCAGCAGCAGCAACGGTCTAGGGTGACTGGGGCGTCAAGTTTCGATGACGCTCAACCACAGAGGCCCCTGAGCTTCAACGAGCGCCTCGCTTTGGCCAGGACGGATGAGGTCAAGCGTCAGGAGAAACAGCAGAGGGTGCAGAATCTACGAAGTACCGCCTTTACGGTGGGTAAGGAGGAGATGGAGTCCTACAAAACCACGGCCGCAGAGCTTCCAGACCTCCCAGAAAGGCCACAGACATACAGTCGTGCCGAGATTGTCGGGGTTGAGAATAGGCCGCCAAAGGGATATAGCAGCGGCGGGGGCTACCTAAAGCGGAGCAACACCGCGCCGAGTATCAAAGGGGGCAGGTCGAGCGATGTCGGCGGTGACGGGGACAAGGACAAGGGAAAGGGGCCCAACGAGCGCGAGGTAGCGGAGTCCAAGTCGGCAGGCAAAGACGATGCTTCGTTCGAGTCGTACTCAGGCTTCCATCTCAAGAAGAGAATCCTGCCGCACGAGGTTCTCACCAGGTCAATAACGGGGAAGAAGGTATACCTCCTGAAGGACTTTCTTCGGCAGGTCAAGGCGCCGGAATGGTCGCTGCCGGATGACGAGTGCGATATCGTACTCTTCGCCGTGCTCGCTTCCAAGTCGGACCCCAAATCGCACAAGCCTACCATGGATAGCAATGGCAAGGAAAAAGCCAGCGACCGGGGCAAGTACATGGTTATGACCCTCATCGACTTTAGCTTTGAGCTGGAGCTGTTCCTGTTTAATAGCGGCTTCGACCGCTTCTGGAAGCTCACCCCAGGAACCGTCCTCGCGATACTGAACCCGACCATCATGCCGCCCCCCAAGGGGCGCGAGGCCACCAACAAGTTCGGTCTCGTCATCAACTCGGACTGCGACACCATCCTCGAGGTCGGCACGGCGCGCGACCTGGGCTACTGCCAGTCGGTGCGCCGCGACGGCACCAAGTGCCCGACCTGGGTCAACTCGAAGCGCACTGAGTATTGCGAGTTCCACTCCAACGAGGCCGTCGGCAAGGCGCGCAGCGCCCGCGTCGAGCTGAGCGGGCCCGGCTTCGGCAAGCTCATGGCGCAGCTGATGAGGCCATCCGACGACCCCACCAAGCCGTGGAAGCACAACTCGCGCGCGGGCGCGTACCGCTCCGAGAAGGACCAGCGCGCGTACCGCGATTTCAAGGCCGGGAAGGCCGACGAGGCGGCGCGGCGCGGCCAGTACGACGCCGAATCGCAGTCGCGCGTCTTTGTCAGCCGCTCCGCCAGCTCGGCCGCGCTCCTGGACCGCGAGGGCGAGTTCCTGGATAAGCTCGAGCGCAACGAGGCTCTCAAGCGCCGCATCGCCCAGCGCGAGCGCGAGAAGGACATCGCCGCCAAGCTGGGCGTCGACGGCGTGGGCGCCGGCAGGGACTACATGCAGAAGCGCGTGCAGCCTCCCTCTAGCGCGGCGACGGCGACGGCACCATCGTCGGCGGCGTCCTCCTTCTCGTCCCATCTACACGCGGACGGCTCTGCAGGCGGCGGCATGGGCGCGGCGGCCCTGGACCTGCTGGCCCGGGCCAAGAACCCGCCCGCCATCGATCTCGGCCCCGCTAAGCGCAAGCGGCCCGACTCGGTCACGTCAAACTCGACGGCCGGCGGCGGCACCGTCAACTCGCGCAGCGGCGTCAGCTCGCTCGGCTGGGGCACCGCCCTCCGGGACAGGCTGGGCAAGATGAAGGAGGGCGCGTCCATCTCGTTCCCGCCTCCAAACTCGGCCGGTGCTGCCGCCGCCGCGTCTTCCTCCGGGTCTAGAGGCGACCGCTCTCCCGTCCGCAAAAAGACCCGCTTCGTCACCGAAAAGGGCATCCGTGAGGCCGGGCGTGAGAGCCTCGGGGCGGAACTAGCTGCTACCAGTGGTGGAGCAACGACTGAGACGGCCCCTGCTGCTGCCGCCGCCACAAATGCCAAGAAAAAACTACTGCGCCGCGTCGTCGTTGAGGACGATGTTGATGACGACGAACTGCTTATCGTGTAAAGCGTGCAAAGCGTTCTTTCCTTGTTCAAAACATTCTCTTGTTTTTCTTTCTTTTGTTGTTATCTTTTTTTCGAGTATTGCCTGGCACAACCCAAACAAACGGGGCAGGCGGCTTTCCATCGAGGCTCACACTGGCCTCAAACTTACGAAAAGAAAAAAAGAAGAAAAAAAAAAAAAAAGGCGATACCCCCCAGTATGAACCACCGCTGTACATATTGACATCTAACATTGGGATGGCACGGATTATGGCGCATGGATCTGCATTTCTCGTCGAAATATGCGTTGCACACAATGGGAACTCTCGGGGCAGTCTGATAGAGAACTTACTTACACTACCGTCATCCTCTCAAGACTGGGGGATGGTAGGCAGTAGTCATTAACTTGGATGTATCCCGAATGAAATTGGAAGATTGCGTCCCCGTATTCAAGTGTTATCGTATCGTTGCGTCGTTGCGTTCGTCGCTTCTGCTATATAATTTCTACCGACACGTCTTCCATCTTCATCCAAGATGGTCTATTTCATCCTTTGTCTGTCCCCGCGGCCCTGTGACCACCCGTCGTCTGCCTGTTAGTAGCCTACGTCTCTTCCCAGAGATTCTGCCGTCTACGTGTTAGTGCATCTATACTCCTCTCGCCGGTCAGTGTTGCTTTTCCTACCGAGACTGGCCCCGACGCCTACGGTGCCTACGTGGGGTGATGGTTTGGGCTGCCTCGCATATGTTAGATCCGCCAATATCCTCCTCCTCTTCACAAGCACGTCTCGGGTGGGCTTGACCTCCAACGCCCGCCTTACCATCTTGAGGACCTAAGAAAGGTCGGTCCTGCGTTCTACAGATCTCATGCGACCGGCTTGTGGGCCAGCCCCTGAAACCAGGCAGAGACGTGTTCGGCATTAAGACGAGATAAAAGGGAGACGGAACGGGGTGCCCTATCTGGGGGAGAAGGAGGGTAGAGGTGGGAGAAAGGGGAAGGAGAGTGGGGGCAAAAGAAAGAAGAAAAAAAAGATAAGGGAAGCAAAAATAGCGAAACAGAAATCAAATCAAAACAAACATCAAAACTGCCGTTACCAGCCGTGTCTTTTCCACCCCTTTTCTCTCTTTTTCTTCGTTTCCTCTTTTCTCCAGCGTCGCCCGGCCGCCTCTCCCGATGCGCTACTCTTGCTTCGGTCAGATGCTTGAGTGCTTTTCACGCAGGCTCCTGGGTTAGAACGGAGAGGCGACCGGCATGACAATCAAGACATAATTCGTCAAAAAAGAAAATCAGACAGAAATAGTCTATCAATAAAAAGCACGGGCAGTAATCATGAGCGCAGATAACCAGAAAGCCACGTCGCCAGATCTGAAAACCCCCGTCTGCGCTTGCAAAAAGAACGAGAAAGGGCTATCCAGAAGGTGAGTTAAGGGAGTGTGCGAGAACGAAGCGCAATCGCTAGTCAGAGTCAGTTCGCCTGTTCTTCTTCAGCAGCGACTGGCTCCACTGGCTTTTTCTCTGCCGCGCCGACCTCAACGACAGGCTCGCCAGCCGTGTTGGTAGTGAGAGTCTCTGGTTTTGCCTCTTGCGTGCTCTCTGCCGTTTCCGGCTTTTCCGCCTCCTTGGTAGGAGGTGCGGCCGGCTCGGCGCTGACCTTCTTCTCCTCGACGGCTTCGCTAGCGACGGGAAGCTTCTCTACCACGGCGGGCTTCTCGGTGCTCCCGACGCTCACATCACCCTGGTCCGGGTCGATAGAGAAAAAGGTCAACGATGTACTGAATGAGAGACTCAGCACAGGCTTTTCTGATGGAGCGGCGGCGGCGGCGACGGCGGTAGGAGCTGGGCTCTTGGCGGGCGCCCGCCTCTGAGGACCCCTAGCGCGACCCTTGCGGGCATCCACAAGCGGCGCCTTCTCCTGCCCAACAGGCGGCTCCTCCTGGGCCGCAGGCTCCTCAACCTTGGGGATCTGCGGTCCGAGTTGCAGGCGCTTATTGAGGTCTGCCATGAATCCAGCTTGCAGAGCAGCAATCTTGGAACCCCCAGGGCGGGAGGGGATGACGGGCTTGGCCTTGGTGGCCGGAGAGGTTGCTGACTCGCCGTCTTTGCTGGAACCAGACCCTTGTTTCGTGGGCCGGGCAGGGACCTGCGGCCTAGGCCGCTCCGGAATAGTCGGTTTTGCTGCCGTAGCGTCGTCGCTAGGAGTTTGCTTCGGCTTGGGTCTTTCAGGGATCACAGGCTTTTCTGTTGTGGTCGACGAAGGGTCGGTTGATTTCCTTACGGGACGCTCCGGGAGCTCGGGAGCCTTGGTCTCTACTGGCGAGGCGTTCTCAGCCTCGTCTTGCTCTTGCGAGACGGTCGTCTCGAGTTGGAGGCTCTCAGGCGTGTCTTCCCACACGTCGCGGCTTGGAAACCGTTTAGCTGACGGGCGCTTCTCGTTGGCAACCTCCTTGGCAACGTGAGACTGGCTTTGAACCCAGGATGGCTTCTGATTCCTATGCAGAAAAGCATCCGGGCTCTGCTTCGACTCAGCTTCGGCAAGCTGCTCCTGGCGGCGGGCAAACGCGTGGGCTGGGGTTTCTGTGTCGTCACGCGTAGGGACATCCCTTGGGGGAAAAACGCCTTCGTTTTCCTGCTGGATGTCCGGCGTCGAGACCTCGGCGGCCTCATGAACACTGTCAGGGGCATCCTCCCAGATGTCGCGGCTCGGGAATCGTTGCTTCTTATCCTCCGTCTTCTTGGCCGGCTGGGACTCCTTGGCGGGCGCCTTGTCGTCCTCGGGGAAGAGAGGCTCGTACTCCTGAACGTCCTCTAGAGGCGTGGAGCGGACATCCATGGACGAATCCCTGTAAATACTGGCGGGACGACTGCTGGGACGGCTTGAGGGCTCCATCTCGAAGGCACTGCCAGACCGTTCTGCCGGAGGGCTGACGGCGGGGTGGAGGTCGAGCGCGTTGTTACCTTCCTTGGCAACCTCGTCCTCGGCCAAAATAGGGGCGGTGTAACCGTCCTCGCCTTCGAGGGGCTCTGGCGACTTGTCATCAAACATGACCGACCTCCTCTTAGGATCGCCGACATGGATGACCTGATCGTCGGATTTTCCCGAGTCCGACACCGCTCTCTCGACCAGACTGCGCCTTTTCAACTCAGGAGAGTTGGGGGTAGTTGATGCCGGCCTGGGGGAGGTAATGCGCGAGGCGGACTCCTCGATCGCCTCCCACCCGCACTGCTCGGTTGGGGTTCCGAAGCCTGGAGAAATTCGTTAGCACCAAGGATAAACGGGCTTGGGTTGATCATATAAAATTTGATGAACACCGCGACAAGACAAAGGGGTATGTGACCACCTAATATGCCTACCATTGCTAGTTCCACGCTCGGCAGTGGCGCGCACGATCTTGTTGAGCTCCTCGCGGCTCATCGAGTAATCATTAGGACGGTCGTGGTGGTGCTTGTTGTTTTCCTTGTGCACAAGCTCCGGATGCTTCTCATAATAAGCCTTCTCGAGCTTGTCCTGGGACTTGACACCGTGGCCATGAAGGCCGTAGCTGCCGGGGGGCAGCTCCGAGGCGAAACCGCGAGCGCTGGTCTTGCGGTTGTGATGCTTGGGCTTCAGCCCCTCGGAGCCGGGAGCCGGGGACGGGGCCTGCACGTCGCCGGCGTGCGGGTACATGGGCACCTGCTGGCCGATCTCCGGGATGCCATGCTCGTCTTCCATGTGGCTTTCGGTAGTGGCAGACAGCTGGCTGGTGGTGCTGGCCTTCTTCTTAAGACTCCGGTTGGAGGGGACAGGGTCCTCGCTGCTGGGCTTGCCGATGCCAAAGCTCGCCGCCTTGTCCGAGTCGGTGCGAGTGACAGCGGCAACGCGCTGCTTGGCGCTCAGGGCCGGGAGAGAGGGCTTCGGCGCGTGAAGCTTCAGATTCTCGTCGACGTTGGCAGTCTGCTCGGGCGAGGAGCCTTCCTCGTTGCCGGAGGAGTTGTTCTCGCCGCCGGCAAAGGCGGCGTACTCCTTGCCCTCCTCGCCGAGCGAGGGCAGGTCCACGCTGGACGAGCGGTCAATGGTTTCTGAGCCATTGAAGCCGAAGCGCTGGGGCGGGCTCTTGGCCGAGAGCAAGGGGTTGTCGTTGAGCGGCGAGGGCGCAAACCGATCCCGGTTTGGTGATCTCGACTGCTCAAGGCGCCGGTTGACAGGGCGGGGCGGAATCTTTGGCATCTGGTCTCGGTCCTGACTCCTGGAAGGACGAGGGGGGACGATTGGTGGTTGCGTGACGGCGGCAGACATGCTGGGCGACAGGAGGGGCTGGTCCGGATCCTTAAAAGATGTATATAGTGAGGTAGGAGGGAGGTGCTAGGTGGCTAAGTCGAGCAGCCCAATGGGGCGCTGGTCAGCACAGCCGAATCTCACGATACGACAGCAACACAAACGACATGGCAGGCAGCGAGAAGGCACAGGCGATAAGGAACAGGGTGGTCGCGTGCCGGTTCGGAGGGGAGGTCGGTGTAAGTGTGCGGCAGGGCAGGGCAGGGCAGGGCGGGCGGATGACGAGAAAGAAAGCTTAAGGACGACAAGATAAGAGCCGATGTCGCGGGATAGGAGAGATTAAGGCACAGATAACCATCCGCCCAGTCGCCCTGGCCACGGGGTTCCTATCCAGCGAGGCAAAGCGAGAAGCTAATCTAATTACACAAACGACGATACGGAGGTTGGCCGTCCGCCCGCCCTAGCAGTGTCCGGGGTACAGGGGGTGTTTGTGGAGGGGCCAGGGAATCGATATCCGACACGGACGGACGGCAAAGGAGCGGTCTGCGCTCAGGGCGGCAGAGGAGGGGAGGGAGTCTCGGGGCCAGGCAGGAGATCACGAAGAGGGTGTGGGAGAAAAGGAGGGGAGAGGGAAAAGGGGTGGAGGGGAGGCACAGGCTGAACTTACAAGCAAAAAAATGATGCTTGGTTGATGTGTATGGCTGGGTGCAACAACAGTGGCTACCGAGGTTGGGCGACTGGCGCTGAGAGCTTGTGGCAAAGGGAGACAGAAAAGAGAGTTAACATGGAGGAAAACAGCAATGCGTTGGGAGGAGGACGATGATGTGTGTAATGTGTAAGGTGCGGGTTCAATGGAGGAGATGATCGAGAAACATCAAAGAACGACGGGGGAACAGGGGCAACTGTGAGCACTGAAGACGTCTTGGGCCCTTGGTTATAAACGTCATCAGCAGAGGGCTTCGCGGGCCTGGCGGTCGCTGGGGTTGGGCCGTGAATCGAGCTCCCTTGAAAGCAAAGCGGGCGCCCTTCTGCGGCGGTGGGTGTCTGGGTGGGGCACCTGGTCCCGCATTGCGTACTGCAGCTAGCGCAAGCCCAGCCCAGACGGAGCTGAAGCGGCGCCGCGTGACCTGCAATCCATGGCGAGCACGCAAAGCACGTCTCGTACCATGTATGGTACCTGGTTCCAGGGACGGTGGGTTTTTGTATTTTATTTTTGTTTCCTTCTTTTTTTTCCCTTCCTTTCCGGTGTCCTCGTTCTCACTCTATCTCCAGCCCGTATGTAACCACATGTCGTGTATCTAGAATCACGGGAGTCAGTTGAGACAAGAAAAGGAAAGAAAAAAAGTAAAGCGAAAAAAAAAAAACCACAGAACGAAAGCGTCGTGACAGCTGTGGGCCAAATCACAGTGCCCCAAGGATTCTGCCCGTCTGCCCGCTGCAGCCAGTTTGTTGAGTGTGAACATCATGCATACAATGCGCTGTAAGTACAAGGTACCTTCCTAGGTACAAGCCCCTGGCTGCCCGTCCATTACCCGTTTCTGCCGCGCAGGTTGACCACCCCCCAGGTCCCAGGGAACTTCTCTTTTTTCGATTGCTGTGATGGCTGATTATCGGGTTTGAAACCACCCCGTCAGAAGATGAAGCTACCCAAAGCAGGGCTGATGCAAGGACTCGGCGTCGGGCAAGCACAAACTCCAGACCCGACCGACCGCCTCGAGCTTTTTTTTTTTTTTTTTTTTCCTCATGTTTGCTATGGCTCGGGACCGAGTCATCGTCGGCTGCCAGCGAAAAACATGATGAATCCAACGAGTCGGCCAGAAAAAAAAAAAAAAAAAAACTGCTGGGTGGATGTGGAGGATGGACCTGCCGCGAAAGGGGGAACCGCTCGCTGGCCCAAGTGCGTGGCTTCACTCGAGGGCCTGCAGGGCCCAGCTTTTCCAGGCGAATGATGACATCGACCGCCCTGGCAGTCTTCTGACCGGCCCCATCCATCGAGGGGCCGCTCCAAGAAAACTGCCGTGGGGAACTGGGGCGGCCGTGCGCCCAGCTGTGCAATAGGGGATCGCCGATTGTCAGCCCGCGCTGTTTCCATGGCACGCATGCCGTCAATTAGGTGGTAGCTCCTTCAGCACACAGTGTCCCTGGGACTCAACTGCCCGCTTCTTCTTGAGATTCAAGGTCCCCCATCAAAGCCGCGAAACAAATCGGAAAACGAGCCTACCTAGGTTGCGGATGACTTGCAGCTCGTCACCGTTGCGCCGCCACCGCCGGACGGATGCTGATCCGGAAAAGAGCCATCTGATCCACGCCCGGTGGGAAAGAGGAGAAAGAGGTATAACCTACCTCCCTTGGTACTTGGATGGCATGTTATGCACACACGCACACACACTCGAGGCAGCAAGTTGCCGTTTGCAGACCGCTTCGTTCTCTCGTGTCCCGTCCCCGCCAGTTTTTGGCAAGCAGCAACCCCATGACATGCATGCCAACCCACGCACCCCGCTGGACCAATCCAGAGTCCAGACCGGCCCCGTGGACTCGAGGTACCGTACCGACAAGGATCACGACAAAAAATGAAAATTTTCTTCGGCGCCGACACCTCATCCCGCCGGCCCTGTGATCACAAGCGGTTTTTATTGTGTATTTGTTATTTCTTATTATTATTCAACTATTGCTTGTCTCCCCACGGGCAGGCTGTGGCATGAGGGCTTCTTTCGTGTCATGGGGTTGCTTGACACAAATCCCCTCTGGAGGATAGAGGTTGGATTGTTGGCAGCGGAATAACCTACCTCTCCTTCCCTGTTGAACCCTGTTCGTGACAATGTCTTGAAGGCTTACAGGGGCAAAAGAGACAAGTACATTCCATCTCACTACTGAGCTGGCATATTACCGCTACAATTTGCGCCGCGTATCTCTTGGCAAGCGGCCGAGGACCGAGTTAGCTCATGTTCGCCTTGTCAACTGCACTTCCAAAGTGCGGACAGCCTAGCCCGTCACCCCGTCCACATCGTGGCTTTCGTCAAGTCGTGGCGAGCTAGAAGCCTGTAATCAGTGAGAGTGAGATCAAATCAGGCCCCCAGCAACGAGACTGAGCACCCGCTCAAGCCCTCCCTAGGTTACTTGGGGTGAGGTATTTTCCACTGGTACTTTCGTCACTTTTCCAATGTATCGTGAAGGTCTCTTCCGTCTTCATCTAAATGGAATGGGACGCCCGCGACAGGCGCTAAGTCTCTGCATCCAGCCCCCTTTTTTTTTTTTTTTTTTTTTTTTTTCCTGTCGGTTCCATGTTGACTTGAGGGGTACTCCCCGTTCAGGATTGCCAGGCCAAGGGATCGTGACAGCGCCACGAACCCTCGATGACGAATAAAATGGCTCAATGGCGGCAACAAAGAGCAGGTGCTGGGAAGGCCGGCTTCAGCAAACTTTTTGGGCAAACCCCTGGGGCTAGCCGCTCGTAAAAATACAAGGAACCTACTGTACCAACATTGCGCGATTTTCCTCTCGATGCATTCTATGTATCTTTAGAACCTACCGTGCTCACGACAGCGTGATGCGAGGCAAAAGGGTCGCCCATTTGTTGATGTTTCGAGCATCTCTGAGGCCTCTGCGCCAGAGAGCCCAGCCAATTTTTTTTTTTTCCCCTTATCCTAAGTGGCACCTCATTAGCATCAACATGCAATGCAGACTGTCGTATCTGGGTCGGTTCCCACTCTCCCATCTTCCTGTGTAGTCGTCGTGGGACTCGTTGCATGATCGAGACAGCACCACCTATCGGATGCACCCGCCAGGCGCAGGCGGCACCAGGAGCGGAGGCTGAAAGCGGCCTCATCAGGCCAGGACTTTCCACCTGAGAGCTTCTAGACGGCGGCAGGCATCTGTGGAGTGGGTCCAGTCGAGATCCAAAAGTGAAATGTCCCCTCCAGGCACCAGACTGGTGCAGGAACGTCGCCATCGGATGTTCTCTACTGCCAAAGGCTAGGTAGGCAGACGGACGGTTGGTTGGTAGCGCAAATCACCTCGACAGACCTGTCCTCTTCGTCTTTATCCTAGACAGAGGCCTCAGGTCGGTATAGTCCCTACCGTCCACGTGAGTACAAGATGGGTCGAAGGCGTCCTCCAATGCTGTCATCACAGAGCCGAACCGCCGAGCGTGTGAGCAAACAATCATTCCTATTCGTAGCGGTAAGATACATGTGATCCTGCAAGCTAAGCGCGCGCGAGGACCTTCGTCATACACGTCCCGGAGACCATGACTAACAAACACATTCACCTTGATAATGGGGTGCTAGCGTCAAGACGACTACAAGTCGTAAGGACGAAGTCCACAGCAGAAAGCTCCCCCTGGAAGAACGAAGATGACAGAAAAAAGAAATAACCCGTATGACGCCAGAACTCCATCCCGAAGATGCTGGCCACTTGGAAACCCGCCCTCCTATTGTAACATATCAGGGAAGGAATGGATTTTTCAACCCCCATAGGACCCCGGAACGAAAACGCACTCTTTTTCCACAGCATATGCTTCGTCACACTGCTCACCATCCGTCATCATTCAATGCGCCGAGACCAATAAGAATAGATCTCGCCTTGACCCGGCACTCGGCGCCGGTAGAGGGGCTTCCGCATTTCCGTCGCCTACCGAAGTTCTCCCCTAGGGCGCGGCGGACGTGTTAAACGCCTCTCGGGACTTTTGAGGCGGCGAGGGTGGCTGCCGACTCTCCTGGGGGCTCGGGTCCAAACGTAGGTGCAAAGCGGCTCGCCATACCCCCAGACCCTCGCCCAACCGGCCTCGCGACCTTCCGATTATACGATCATCTGCGCGACGCCCTGGCCACCCAGGGTCTTGCTGCCGACGAAGGCCTGGCCCTTGATGCCGGCGAGCAGGTAGCAGGCCGCGGTGAGAGTGAAGAAGATGGCGGCGACGATGAGCGAGGTCGCGGCCCGGATGATGGAGAGCCACTGAACGAGGCCCATGACGAAGTAGGCGCCCGCGCGCATGTAGTTGGTCGAGACCTTGCGGATCGCCTCGTCAAACTTGGACGAGGTCGGGCAGATGCGCAGCAGCAGCGGCACCTCGATGAAGAGGATGACAAACGCCGAGACGCTAGTTGTCGAGAAACGCGGCTCAGGGGTCAGTCGGGGTTTCTCCAGCAGCCACGAAGCGGGCCAAAAGTAGGATGGGAGTAGGCGAAACCTACAGGCAGATGACGCTGAAGATGATGATGACCAGGTCGAATCTGAAGATGTTGGCAATCCCCAGCGCGAAGGCGAGGATCATGGACAGGATGCCAAACCTGTGGAGAGAAGCTCATGGGTTAGCGCTCTCACCCGTACCCGCAGCATGCGATATATCGTTCCCGTCCCCAACGCCGCGATAGCAAGCGCAGCCCGCATCGAGCGCAGCCGCCTCAAGCATGTATTCCCCTTCCGTCGTCCCCCTCTTGATCGGCATTCGACACTTCGACCCGGGCGGAAAATCGCGAGACAAAATCCTAGCCTCAGCGGCTACAAAGCGTTGTCGGCAATGGGGAAAGGAATCGCTCGTCCTTTGGAGGCTTACCATTGTCCATAGATACCTGAGTGCGCACAGCCATGACGTTAGCAAAACGGTGTCCTGATCAACCGGGTTACGGCCTCGGGCCAGGAGAGGGGAAGGAAACCGTAGACGCACTAAAGTTCCGGGTCGCGAACTCCTCCTTGAGCGTCATCTTGAATGCGGTGGCGCTATAGACTGCCTCAGTTGGCCGGGATTGCTGCGCCGATTAGCGTTCGTCGGCTCGTTGATTCTTGTTTTTCTTTTTCCCTTTTCACGGCTGCCGGGGTTGTGGCTGGAGGTTGTCGCGAAGTCACGTCGGAGCTCGCCCAGCGGAGGAAGCTAAGGTCGGCTATGGCTGCGGGAGGCGATCGGCTGCAGCAACAGCTGGATAGGGCACGTAGAGGGGAGCTAATAGTATCGCGTGATTCGGCGATGATACCGGGTGACTCTATTTCGACGGGCTGCACGCGCTGCCAGGTGGTTGGGAAATGTTTCCAAAAGCGAGGCGTTAGGTTAAGATTTAGAATGTCTGTTGCAAAACCGCGAGGCGCCCTCCAAAAATAAGTTGGACGGACGACTTTTCTTTGTGACAAGGTGTACACGTTTGGGGGGGGCCCTTAGTAGTCAGGAGGCCAAGTAACCGCAAGCATGCGCGGCCCTCTCTTGCTTCGTCACTGCCCGTTGCTTGGGAGGCTGGGCTGGGGCTCCACGGGGCACGCTGCCCCAGAGAGGTGGGCTCACTCGCCCGGCGGGACTTGGTGCACTGGCCACCTGCCTCGAGCAAAGGCCCGGGCATCCAATCCCAGCCTCCGACACGGCCTCAATCTGCTCCTGCACATTTCTTTTGCCTTTTCGGATGCGAACCTCAAACGACAGGCCAAACAAATTGGAAATCCCCAAGGGGACGAACGCTCGGTGCCTGGCGAACATGCTGGACCTGCCAGACCTGGGACCGACCTGCCTACCCGACCGGCTGCGCGAGCTCGGAGCTGTCTGTTTGCGACTGCCCGTAGCTGGGCCGCTGCCTGCCCAGCCTGCTTGTGCTTGTCCGATCGGATGGCAAGTGTCTTACGTATACGCCGCGCTGCCGCTGCCGTGGAGTAAGCTCTTGGTATTTTGGTTTGCTTGGCTCGTTGGCGCTGCAACAGCGCTGTGAGCCAGGTGGGGTGGCTGGGACGTGTGCAGGCGCCAAAATAACCATGAGTCCGCCCCACCCTTTCAGCAAAGTCTAGATAGTCAGACGGCTCAGCCTCCGCGGCGACGGGAAAGAATAGCCCTAGACAGGCACGGAGTGTATGAATGGATGGATGGCCTTAGAAATCCTCCGTAAAAACGAGAGGCCGAGAAGAGATACGCGCCGAATGCGAAGAAGACAAAAAGACAAAAATCAAAACGATGGTATTTCGTCCACCCTAAACACCATAATAATCCCCGAAGCCAACCCTGCCTTTCCTTCCATCATGAGACACGTGAATGTCGCTTCTCCTTGGTTCCGGACTGAGTGACCACCGTCCTTTGCGACCTGGCTTTGTAACCTTCCCGTCTTTTCGATGGACGGTCGAGCCGGACACATGGCATCCGCCCTATGTTTGCTAGATGCCGCGATGTAGAGCAGCGGTACGATGTTTAACCGAGGACCAGCTTGAAGATATCGTTGACAGCGTACCACCGTTCACCGTCCTTGGCGAGCTGGAAGACTTGGCTGAAGTTCATCGGGCGCTGCTCCTCGTCGACCTATATGGCAGGCGCGATGAGAAAAGGGAGTAGCACTGGTTAGCCGGTCCACGTAGAAAACGGCGGGGTGTCTGGGAGGAGGCGGTGGGTCTTGTACCAGCAGCTGTCCCGTGACAAGGATCACAATGTCGTTGTGGTGTGTGAGCTGGACATCGAGAGTCGAGACCTGGTGCTTGACTTGCTCAAAGGGAAGGCTCTACAAAAAGGGGAGGTGGTGGTGGCTCGTTAGCCACGCACGTTCCGTTTGTGGGCGGGGAGATAGGGGGCAGCCTCGTCAAAGACGCGGGAGCCAACTCACTCCAAGCTTCTCGGCGATCGCGGCCTTTCCGGTGTGCTCGGTCGACTCAAAGGTCAACTTGGAGACGTCCGTCTGTCCATTGCTCCGTCCAGTCAGCCACTTTCTCCTTGCACACTTTGCGCCTGTTGTGCAGCGAGTATCGAGGGGTCGTGGCATACGTAGACCAGGTTCGCCCATGCGATGCGCGCATCCTTCCCCTTGTCGAACTCGTTGTAGTAGAACTGGACGAACTCCTCTAATGAGCAGCGTTTGTGTTAGTCCCCGTCGGGCAGCATTGACTCTTCGCGTTCGTCGTCGTCGTCGTCGTCATCGGAGATCCGCGAGTCTCATGGGAATCGTCGGCCGGCGGGAGCGGCTTTGGGGAACATACGCGCAACAGCCTGGGGGGCTGTTTTGTTGTGGGGGACGGCGGGTTAGCATCTCTCTGTTTTGGTTTTTGCGCAAGGCACGTCATTCGAGCGCAAAAGGATGCCTGCATCGA
Source organism: Falciphora oryzae (assembly GCA_000733355.1). Taxonomy (NCBI): domain Eukaryota; kingdom Fungi; phylum Ascomycota; class Sordariomycetes; order Magnaporthales; family Magnaporthaceae; genus Falciphora; species Falciphora oryzae. Next base: position 1,997,995 of record JNVV01000001.1, read on the forward strand.
AATGGGCGTCCAAGGGTAGGGCCCTAGAGCTGGACGTTGACTTACTAGCCATTTTGGATATTGAGAAACTGATAGATTCGTACCGTGAGAAAGAGGGAAGAGAAAATTGGACACAGCAGTGGTCTTTGGCAGGAGTTGGTGGTCTTAAGATCTCTTGTCCTGCAGGCTGGGCTCTGTTGTTGTTGGGTTGCTGAACGACGAGGGGTTTTGCAAGTCGTAGGTGGGGTCCATGGGGTTACCTGCCCGACCACGGGAGCCCCTCCATGTCCGATGCCAGGTACCGCTAGGTAACTTTTCACGATGGTCTCCATCACCTTCTCCGACTTTCTGTTGTTCTTCCTTCATCTGCTAGGTCTTCTCTTCTCTTCCACTCTCATTTGAGATTTCTTTCTGTCAATTTACCAATCCCCGGCCTATTCATTACTGAAAAGTTACCTTTGTCGGTACCCATACGCAAACGTAAACTGCCTGCAGAGTGGGAACGAATCTCCAAACTGGAGCTCCCATTCCACACGTGACTAGGGTGGCCCGGACGGATTTATAAAGCGGTCGCAGTAAAAAAAAAAAAAAAAAAAAAAAATTGGACGGACGGACTTCCTCTCGCTCCAGCTTCATTTTCTTTCCGTGGTCACTTGACTCCGGCCACCGCTGCCCAAAACAGCAGCAAACGGTTGATCGGTCGGGCAGAGAGGTATGTTTTGTTTATTGCTGTCCAGTGCAGTCATTCGCGGTTGCATTTTTTTTTTTTTTTTCCTCGTTCGTCTCCTGGAATGATGACAATCTCTTCTTAAGAACGGCCAACTGAATCCTCATGTTGATCCAATCAATTATCAAGCTCAACAGTCTGACTCCCACACCACTAGCACATCTTGTTTTCCTTTTTTTATCTTCAAGCTGTCGTCTCGGTGTCTTTCTGGCAGGGCTTTCGTGGCTAACATAAAAGCTCCAGGTTCCTCCCTCTCTCGATCACCGATTTGATAGGTTCGTCACCGCATGATCTGTCGGAAATCCTATGTGTTTTATGTGGCGGGTTTCTTTGGGGAACACGACGTGCACTCCATGGCCGCCCAATTCAGATGATCATGTCGGAGACTCGGCTCCAGGGTGGGTTGCCGACAAATGTCGGACTGCCCACGGTATTTTCTTGCGTGGTTATGCTGCGATGGGAGACCACCGACCACAAGAAATAGAGTCAGGAAAAAAAAAAAAAAAAGAAATAAGAATTAAATACAAACATCAAGTGTTGTCCAATGACGTTCCCTAGAGTGGCAGCATAGCCTGTTTGCGTGCATCCCTTTTCGTGTCCTCGTGTGACATGAGTTGTATGCAGGAAGCCTTGCGGTGCGTGGCAGGACTTGCATGCGAGCAGCTGCCTGGTGACCCGGTCGGGCTGTATGCAACATGTACAGCCCGATACCCGAACGGGCGCTCCGATGCCCCGGCATCTGGACGTCGACGTGTGGGCGAGGCCTCGGTGATCCACGCGATGGGCAGACATGACATCTCCGGTCCTTTATCAACGACCCTTAAGGGTGTTCTTTGACAGCTCGTCTACTCCGGTTGGCTTGGAAAAGCCGCCGCCATTATCTAAAGGTGTCGGTGGTTACAGAAGAGGAGACAATGCTCCATAGAACCTCGCCAGTTCCCAAGGGTCCAAGAGTGGGGATGAGCGATGCACTGTCGTCGCCTCGCCCGTCCTCAAAGGACACGAACCATACCCCTTTCCTCGGCCTCTATTCGGAACATCCAACAAGACAACGAATTTCAATCGTCATACCCCTCGTTTAGTCTTCAACCCTTTCCCGAATCATGGACGCCCGGGAGCGAGACGTTCTTGAAGTCTCGCCGCTCCAAACCAGGCGGGTACAACCAGTCGGTTAGGTGCCTGTCGGTACCTCTGAAATTCAGTATGATGTGACCTGGTATCGTAAAACAAGAATAGGGCCCGGTACCCAGTCCACGGCCCGGTGTAGCCCGGAATCATATATACCACCGCCCCAACCCCACTCAACTTCCGCCAGGCGTATAGGAGACAGAAAAGAACGCTCCAGATGGCGGCTGATAGTCAAAGCAACTGATAGCTGTCAGGGGCGGAGTTCTGAAGATGGTTTGTTTTGCTTTTTTTGTTTCTTTTTTCCCATTTTTTTTTCTGACACGAGTTGTTTTTTTTCGGTTTTCCTCCCATTTTTGTTTGTTTTCCCTCAGGCCCAAGTCGGAGGGCGGAGACAGCTATCATAGCTCTTCGTCTTCCTCCTCCTTGATGCGCGATGGCTGTTGCGGAGTCTGCGGGATTTGACCAGCCTGGACTTGGGCGAGGATGCTTCCTAGGCCCACAGCCTGAGTGAACTTCTCGTCGTCATGAACGCTGGCACGGTGCTTCTTGAGGGGGCTGCCGATGGTCGACTCCTCAGGGGCGCTCTTGCCTCCGAAGAGAGGACCACCGAATCCGGCGTTCGATGATGGCGCTGGCGACATGGCTTCCCCGAGCATCTTCGTCTGCGGGGTAGATTTGTCTGCAGGCGGGCTCGCCCTAGGCGACTTTTGCGGCGAGACCGACGACGCTGCAACGCTATCCGGGTCTGCCGACCGTGCCCTCTTAAGCTAATTTTCGTAACTTCGTCAGCCGACGCCGCCCTCATGATACTACCGAAGGCGAGTAAGTGCAACGGAGGTAACTTACGTGGATGCGCTCAACCCCGTCAGCCAACTCGCCAGAAAACTTGGCCTCCTCAGGGCTAAGGTTGCCGCGCGAGGGGCCTGTCTCCTTGTCGTCGATATCGTCCATCCTTTTCGTGACCAGGTCATCCTCGTCGCTGTCCGTATCAGGTTCCATGGTTATCGCGCCGGGGCTCCCGGCAATCGACTTCTTGCGTGATTTCCTTCGGCGGTCCGTGTCCGCGTTGTTATCACGGAATGTCGAGAAGCCCACAGTGCCTGTTGTCTTGAGAGGACCGAGCTTCGGGAGCTCGATCTGGGCGGATCGCCGCTTGGCGTTGCTTGAGGGAGTTGCCTGTGTTCTGGACGAGGGAATGACACCCATTTTCTCCAGTTGGCCTAGAAAAGAGGACGGTTAGTTTCTGGCGGAAAAAGCGAACATCGGAAAAGCGGCACCACTTTAGCTAGGAGCTTGGAAAGCAAGGGAACCTACGTTTTCCACGGTAGAAAAATGTGAAGGTGGCATAGGGCTTTTCGGGGCCGTCAATGCCTGTGACCGTCTGGGTGCTGATGGTCTTGGGATCGAGGGTTTTGGGCTTCGCGAAGCTGGTGGTGTGCTCGACATCCGCCCCGACGGCACCAGACCCTCGGTTCTGGCCCGCACCCGACTCGTCGTCATCGTCATCGTGGGCGTCGAACTGGGGAGAGTACTCTCCCTTCTTGATCTCGCCCGAGGCCAGGACGCGGAACATGGCCACCTTTATCTGGCCCGTGGACTCGGGGATCTCGTCGTCCGAAGAGGTGGAGTCATCGTTGTCGGATCCCGAATCCATGGGTGAGGGGTTGCCGTTGGCGACCTTTTCCTGGCGGCGCTGCCTCTTCTCGTACTTTAGCCTGCGCTTTTCGAGCTTGTCGGCGGCGTCGTGTCCCTTGAGGTCGAGGCCATTCAGCCACCTCTCCAGAGCAACTTCCCGGAACAAGAACTCCCGCTCGGCGAGACCGCCGCCCTCCGCCTCGGGCACCTGGACCCATCTGCTGTTGACCCACGTCTCCTCGCCGGGTCGGAGCAGGGTGGCAACCTCCTCTTTGGCCCTTCCGTCGAAGTAGATGTACGCTGCTATCGTCTCATTCTCGGACGCGGTCAAAGGCATGTAGGGGTGGACGGTGCCGTGCTGACCCGGGGCGCCGACGAGGCGAGGCTTCGGGTTGGGGTTGTCTTCGGTTGCGGGCGGGGTCGAGTAGGGGATCGCCAGGCCCTTTGTGAGCAGGGTGATGGAGATGGCGAACTTGGCGGGTTCTTGAACGCCCGTGTCGGTGTTTAGAGTCGGCTCGGGCACGGGTATGTACGAGGTGACCCTCGAGACCCGCGATTGCTTGACCACTCCATGCTCGGGAACAGGACCGTTCGCGTGGATGCTGACCGCGATGCCCTTGAAGCAGGGCATGGTGGCGGCTACGGAAAAGGCAAAGAAAAAGAGAGGATTCCAGGACGGGAAGCTAGCGTTGTGAGCCCAGGGCCGGGTGCAACTTTTTTCTTCCTCTTCCTTCCTGCTCTTTTTTTTTTTTTTTTTTTCTTCGCCTGCTCTCCTTTCGGCGCAAAGACGGTGTAGTTATGGAGGCTATGCGGGGGAGGATTGAGGAAGTAGGCGGTGGAGTCGGCTGGACGGGGCGGTTCCGCTTGGGGGACCTTTGTTTGGTGACCCGCCTGGGCGGCCCTCTGGTTTATGTTCTGCGAGGCGTTTTGGGCAGGCGAGGGTCGAGGCAAGGATGTCGCGACAGGGTGCTGTCAAGACAGCACGGCATGCAAGCAAGCTAAGGCAGCCCGACCACGGCGGTCAAATGGCTGGTTTCGTTTGGGAGGGCGCGTGGTACTGGGATTGTGCGAGTTTTGACCAGCACGTCGGCTGGACAGCAAGCAGGCGTGCGGAAACGAGCTGTCGCTGCAGCATCAAATTTAGGTACCTCGTGCGTGCTGTGGTTTACGCTGCTTGGCGCTTGACGGCGGAAGTCGCGGTGGGGCGGTCGGAAAGCCGCTCCAACTCTGGACTTCAATGACTGATGGAGGGGTCTGGGAGCTCGAAATGGAGGAATCCAAAACCGACAAGCAGTGGTGGGCCAGGAAGAGACGAGAGAATGGCGAGGGACGGGAGAAGGACGTGCGGAGATAATAGGCCGCTTGACACAGCAAACTGTGGCTGCTTGTCGCCTGTTACAAGGGGGCTGGGAAGAAGCAGAGGAAAAAGAAGTAAAGCTGGCAGAGGAGCGCGATTGGAAGGGCATGCAATTTGGTTTGATGCTGATCGTCAGCTTCTTCCGGACGAGGCTGAGATTGGAGCTCCAGCTCATCGCTGCAGTCGCCGGTACCGGGAAGTAACCCCATACTATGCAGAAAATCCAGCCATCGAACTCATGTACATAAATCACACACATCCTGCTGCTGCCCCGTTGTTTTCTCGGGGTTTGTCCTGCGAATACTTGCCATGGGAGCTGACGCGCAAAGCTACCTCTCGGTACCATCTTGTCTAGGAGAAATCGGGCACTGTGCTTCAGCAACCCGGGCCGTGTTATCTCAAGCCAACAATCCAATCTGTGTTGGGAATCACTCCAGCATCACTTTGCCGTAGGAGCCCGAGGAGTGGGGGTTGGGTCTTGACCGCCACGAGGCCAACTGCCACATCACAGGTGGTGGCCCGCCAGACAGGGGTTCATCAACGCGATTGACTGACTAGCCGGTACCTGGCATTGCCCGCCGCCGAACTATCAGGAGCCACACATTCTCGCTGCTGTGTCTGTCGCGAACCGATGGTAGACAAAGACACCTGGCCCAGGGGCCCATTCGACGTCCCATGTGTTCATCTACTCCAGGTATCAAATGTCTCCGCCTGGAGAAAATGACTTGGTCCCAAGAACAACCTGTCCGCATGCCCAACCTCCGAGGCCTCCGCTAGCTCAGTGCACTCCCAATGGTATCAAAGATCAGATCAAGAGAAGAGGGGAAAAGTCTTGGAAGAGTAGGCGCCGCGATTAAACCGTCAATGAGTCTACAATATGGCCGATTGCCACAGAATAATGACTAGGATACGAGAAAGAAAAGGAAGAAAAAAAAAAGAAAGAAAAAAAAATCCGAACGCCCGCCCCTGTTCAAAGCGGAAATTGACCCATGGAAGAGATGTCAGCTTCCTGGGACGCTTCTCTGGGACGACCGCCGCCGGAGACTGCTGCTGCTGCTCCCCACCTCGCGGCCCTCGTCGTATCCTGTGCTCGCGGTGCTATACTCCCTCTTCCAGCGCTCATTGCGCTCGTCGTCTCCATCGTCCCAGTCCTCGACGCCGCCGGGCGAGCCCCTCGCGTCCCGCGCCGACGACACATGGCCGCCAGATGGCGATTTGAGGGACAGCCCTGCCGGTCTGCCCCGTGTGCTGCCGCCGGACTGATAACTCGGTGGCGGACCCTTGGCGGAAACACCGGTCGACGACAGCTGCGTGCGGGGCGTAGGGGATAGCGCGATGCCCATGTCGTCGTCGTAGTCCTCCTCCTTCTTGATGCCGTGGTTCGCGCCGCCGGGTCCCGCGGCTAGAGCGCCCTTGCCGTCCTGTCGCGGCTCGTTCTTGATCACGGCCACTTCCGTCTTATCCTTGGGCGAGGGGCCCGCGCCGAGGCAGAGCGCCAGGATCCCCCACGCGACCACCATGGACAGCATCGAGCATACCCAGAAGGCCGTGGTGAATATCACGAACGAGAGCAGCCAGTGGCGGTACATGAGCCAGCGCAGGCCGCTCAGCTGCGCCGTGAAGGTCACGCTGGCCGAGTACGTGCGCAGCGGCGGCTCCGCGCCCGTCTCCAGCTCCACCAGGAGCGTCCTCGGCCGCTGGCTGTCCACCGCAAACGACACCCTCTCGGCCAGCGGGACGGCCAGCACGGCCGTGGCGGATCTCGGAAGGGGGAACAGCATGTTCCAGCCCAGCAGGAGGATCCTGGACGCGACGGAGACGACCGGGTCGGTGTATGGCATGAGCGCGGGTCGCGAGTCCGAGTACACGCACCGGTTCGGGTCGCGGAGGCTCCTGGGGTCGGTCTGGTGGGCCAGCGCGGTGCCGGGCGAGGGAACCGAGCCGGTCGACAAGTACATCGAGACCATGAAATTTCCCCTCTCCAGGTTGGCCGGCGAGCGCGGCAGGGTCAACGACACGGTGACATCGTAGTCCTGGGATTCTTTGACGAGCCGGCTCGGGAGCGACACGATCGCGTAGGGGTTTTCGGAGCGGCTGATGGGAGTCGGGAGGCAGTGTTGTCAGCTCCCGAAGAGCACAAGATACTTCGTTCATGTTTGCCCCTTGCTAGCCGGGGTCCCCATGCTGGACCAGGGCAGCATCCTGCATACCGAAGGATGGGGATACTAACCCGTATTGGAGATGCAGAGGAATCGTCGACACCTGGTCGGGAAGGTAGTTCTGGTAGAAGAGGAGGTATGCGAACGCCGACAGACCAAGAAGGACAAGCGAGGTGGTGACGAGTACGATGGTCTTCAGCACCGTACGTTGGGCTGTCTTCGAAGTCACGGCGCGGAAGCTGCCCTTGAGGTAGGAGTCCTGCGCGCGAGGACGACTCGTTAGCATGTGACGACGAGAGGCCAGACAGAGCGTAAGAATTTCGTCAGAAGAAAACACAAAAAGACGCGAAATAACCAGGATGACTGACCATTGCAGAGGAGTGCGGCGTGTCCGCATGCAGCTCTCGTGCTGTCGCCGCGCAGCTCTCTTCAACCCATTTGTTTTCCAGACTGGCGTGGAATGAACTGAGGGAGCGAGCTTGGGCTGGTGTTTGCGGTTCCGGGGTCCAGGGGCTACCCTCCATTCCGGCAGGCACGCCTTGAAGTGGGGGCACCCACGGAGATCTTGTGCCTGGTGACGACATGGCGCAGGCAGGAATTGGGGAAATTATGGACGCACACTGATGGGCAGTGAGAGCCGCCGCACATGAACATGGAAAGCAGTGCAAGATCTGGAATTGCATCTTTGCGAAGCGGTGGAAAGCAGCGAGCAAGCGGTTTATTGTAGATATTCCGTACAAACAGTGACAATTCTTTGACAATCTATGGTTGTGTGGATACAGTGCAATGCGCTTAACGCGAAGACAGAACGCTGAAAATCCATTGCATGTTCTGCGATATGCCGCTAGAAAACAAAGGACCCAAACGCGACAACAAGGCGGCCGAGAAAATGACCGGTCAAAAAGGAAAAAGAAAGAGAAAAAAAAAAGCAATGATCTAGAGAAAAAAAGTCATTAACATGGCATCCATGTGCAAAGAGAAATGGAGGTGAAGAAAAGAAAAGACTCGTACAAAGGGTTCGTAGAAGAAACAGAAAAAAGTGCTCTGACAACGTCCGTTGCCGACATATGCAGATGCTGCGTGAATATCAACCAGAATCATCGACTCAAACCAACCTTGACGTAATCCCCAAGCCGTCTGCCGTCTTCCGCCGACGACAGGTACCATGCATCCCACTCATTACGTACAAACCGCACCCTCCAACCCCCGTGATCCCGCCTTGGTCTAGCAAGGCTGGAGGTAGTTGCTGGGGACGAGGCCGACCTGGCCGTTGCCGCCGTGGATCTCGGCCTCCCACCAGCCGTCGTCCTGGTGGCGCAGGACGGCGAGAACGTCGCCCTTTGCGAAGCCAAGCTCTTCGGGGATGGCGGCCTGGTACATGTACAAGGCGCGAGCTGCAAAAGAATTAGTATCGATTATGCGGAACACCAAGGCGAAGAACTAAAGAGGAAGGACACTTACCAAAATGCATGATGGGACGACCGTCTCTCGTGTACTGGCGGCTCGTATCCGCAACGCTCTTGCTGCGCGTCCTCGCCGGCTGCACGGGACCGGGTCCTTCATAGAGGCTCATGCCCCTGGAGCCGGTGGCTGTGCCAGGGCGGCCACCACGACCGCGCTGCGACCCGCCGTACTGTGACCCGGCATACTGGGAGCCGCCGCCGTACACGTCATCCGGCACCGGCGCCAGCTGTACCGACATGTCCGCCTGCACGTGGCTGCTACCTGGCCTGGAGGACGAATACTCGTTGCGGAATGGGGCCGGGGACGCCGACCTCGCCATGTCGTTGGGCGAGTTGTGGCGGTAGTAGCCCGGCTCCGAGCCGCGGGCCTGCGTTCTGGACGACGTAGACCCCACGGTGGGCGCATGAGAGGGCCGCCTCTGCTGCTGCGGCTGGTGGTGAGTCGGGTGCTGCGACTGGCTCCTGCGCTCGCTACCTCTGCCATACGGATTCGGCGAGACGGAACGGTGGCTCTGTTGCTGTGGGTTCGGCGAGGCAGAGCGATGCGAGCGCTGCTGTGGGTTCGGGGATGCGGAACGGTGGGAGCGCTGCTGCGGGTCCGCCATGCTGTTCGGACGAGGCGAGGCACTTCGAGGCGGTGCGGGAGAGGCGGCGCGGGGCATTTCGGCAGCTCCCCTGGTTGCGGGGCGGGGTGCTGAGGCATATCCGCCGCTGCCAGGTCCTGGGGACGCGGCCGCGGCGGGCTGGCTGAACAGGCTGCGGGTCTGGCTCACGAACTTTTGGGATGTCTCCTTCATGGCCCTGGAAGTGCACGCAGGCGAGGGAACTCCCAGCCTCTGAACCTGCTGGTCATACGACGGCGGCGGCGTGCCTCTCATGGCAGCCGCGACCGGGTCGTTGCCCCTGACAGACGCGGCAGTGCGGGACGCAGACTGAGCCCCGGGAGCAGGCGTGGAGATGCCGTGGTACATGTCAGCTGAGACACGCACCGACGACTGCTTGCCGACCTGCGTAACTCCCTTAAGCTCCGCAAGGGCCAAGGCAATCGGGTCATCTTCCGGTGTCTCGCTTGCTGCGGGCTCCTTCTTCCTTCCTGGAGTCGCCACAGGGAACACGTTCTGGCCGACGTTGAGGGCAAGGCTCGCGTTGGCGTCGATCGGGTCGGGGCTTGGCGCCCTAGCCTCGGCCGCTTGCTGGGGCTGGCTGCTGCTTCCTCCGTATGCTATCGGAGCGCGGGCGGAACCCTGCGAGGTTTGTGAAGGATGCCAAGTGTTCCGCAGCGATGCTGATGGCGGCTGCTGCATGTCCTTGTTGCTCTTGCGTCGGAAAGGGCTGTGGTTCTGGAAGAACCCACTCCTTTTTTTGATTGTGTTGTTCCTCTCCCTCTCCTGTTCCCGCTCCCTCTCCATCTGCCTCTCTTTCTCCTGCTCGCGCTCTCTCTCGAGCTGCCTCTCCCTCTCCCTCTCTTGCTCCATCTCCTTCTGCCTCTGCAGCTCCCGTTCCCTCTCTTTCTGCTGCTCTCGCTCCCTCTCCAGTTGGCGCTCCCTCTCCAACTGGCATTCCCTCTCCTGTCGTTCCCTCTCTTGTTGCTCCCTCTCTTGTTGCTCCCTCTCTTGTTGCTCTCGCTCCTGACGCTCCCTCTCCTGTCGCTCTCTCTCCAACTGCCTCTCTTTCTCTTGTCGCTCCCTCTCCACCTGTCTCTCCCTCTCCATCTGTCTCTCCCTCTCCATCTGTCTCTCCCTCTCTTGCCGCTCCCTCTCAATCTGCCGCTCCCTCTCCATCTGCCGCTCTCTCTCCATCTGCCGCTCTCTCTCCATCTGCCGCTCCCTTTCGAGCTGCCTCTCTCGCTCCCGCTCCCTATCGGCTAGCAGCGGCGCGGGAGCCTGCTTGACAGGCGACGGCATCCCATTGGGTCCCTCCAAGTCGGAAACCGAGGTGGGGTTGGAGTACTCGCTATTGTCATCCCGGCTGGAGGGCCGCGCCGAGCTGAGCTGCGAGCTTACTGCCGAGGGGATCTGCGAGTCGATTTGGGATCCGAGGTGGGACCCGAGATCAGAGCTGGTGGGTTTGGTACGGCACAACATTGTCATACCATCCATTGGGTAAGGGTCATGTGGCACCGGGGTGAAGTCATTTGGATCAAACGGCGCCGCAGCCTGTCTCGGTTGCTGTTGCTGCCTCAGCTGCTGCTGCCTGAGCTGAAGTTGTTGGAGCTGCTGCTGCTGCTGTTGGTGCTGCCGCTGAAGCTGCTGATGATGTTGCTGAAGCTCATGCTGCTGTTGCTGAGGCGGAGGCTGCCTGGACTCTTGACCACGGAGCTGCAGCCTATGCGGCTGTGGTGCAAAGTCGTTGGGGTCAAATGGCGCTCTCGATTGCTGGGGCGGCGCCTGTTTGGGCTCCTGAGCACGAAGCTGCAGTCTCGGCTGCTGCGGCGCAAAGTCGTTCGGGTCGTAGGGTGGCTTGGCCTGCTGGGGCGGCGGTTGCTTCATCTCCAGCGCCCGGGGCGGCTGCCTCTGCTTCTCGGTGACGGCGGCCTTTTGGGGGGCAAGCCCCTGCTCGCGGCCCGGTGGTGTTCCTGACCCGCCATGCAGAAGCTCCCTCGCCAGCGCGTTGTTGGGGTCATGGTGCGACTCGAACATGGACGGCTGCGGCGAGGACGAGCGGAACGCCGGGTTGATGCTGCGGGGGAACTGGGCTACCACGTAGTTCTCGTCGTCGGACGCCTCCGATTGCGAGTCTACGTCACCGCGGCAGAAGTTGATGTACTTTGGCGGGTCAGGGATCTCCTGGCCGGTGCCGTGCTCCGTGATGAAGGTTGCAATGTCCTTCTCGACGTCCAGCTTCTCAAGCGAGAGGCGGATCTTCTCGCATGAGGCATCGTCACTAACGCAGACGGTGGACGCAATGTTGGCGAATGTCCACAGGCTGCTCTTGGTGAAGTCGAGTCGCTCCTCCTCCAGGTCCTGGAACTTGTCGGCCGCCGCCTTCCACTCGCGGTTCCAGCGCGCGGTCGTGTCCTCCAGCGCCTTGACTGCGTTCTCGTACTCGGTGTTGGACGTCGCCAGGGTTATTTGTGTCTTTTCCAGCTTGGCCTTGTTCTTCCGCTCCTCCTGGCCCATGACCATGTGCCCCTGGGCAAGATACCCCTTGATCTTCAGGCACTCCTGCTCGTACTTATCGCGAGTCTGGATGGGTCAGGTGTTAGCGGGATTCACTTGTAGGCAGCGTGTCGCCTCGACAGTCCCATCGCCATCGTACCTTGTTGACAGTTTGCGTCTGCTGGATCTTGACCTTCAAGATCTTCTCGATGCTGTTCTGTATAATCTTTCGGCGCTCCTTCATCGCCCCGGCGAATGCTGCCAGCGGCTCCTCCAGCTCGCTTTTCATCTGCGCTGCTATGTTCTGGTGCTGCTTGCCGATAGACTCCAGCTCACCTCGCACCGTGTCCAGCGACGTCTTCAGGCTTCCTGTTTCCTGCGACCCCAGCGATTTCTTACACAGCGACAGGAGTTTTCTGGAGTATTCATCCTCGATTGATGCTCGGGCTGTTTTGCACAGGCGTGTCTTTTGGTCAGCGCTTTTGGCCGCTTTCTCCTCTGGGTGTCGAGCCCTCGAGAAGCGGGGGAGATTGAGACATACCGCCGTAGAATGATCGGAGCTCGTCGCAAGTCTGCTTCGCACCAAGCATGCGGTCAAAGAGCGGCCCTACTCCCGCATCATCCTTGCCCCAGAAGTTGTTGGCGACTTTGCAGCGTTAGGAGGCGTCAGCCATGTCCATGACGATATCTTGACCGCCAGATCGGATTGTTCGGCTTTCTAGCTTCATCGTCCAATACGTACAGGAGAGGGCAACGCTTGGCGCATCATTAACCGCTGCTGGCATGGTGTCCAGCAGCGCGAAGGCGCGAATAGAATCGGACACAGTCCTGTGTTCTTTCTGGCGTGATGCGGCTCCTGGAAAGAGGCGGTGTCGGTGCCTCGGTATTAATGTCGTGAACTTTGTCCAAGATCCGTGGAATCTGGACCTCTTTGTGCTGTGGAATTCTAGTAGAGACCCGTCACTGGTATGACTGAGCAGGTCTCGCGTAATTGATTCAGAGTGGTGTCTGTCGGCTGGTCTAAGGTGGGAGTGTCGTGCCAGCTTCCTTCGTTGCAGTATTATTGACTTTCGTGGGTCCAGCTCGTGTTGACCCGGCAACCTGCCGCGGCAGCTGGGCGCAACTCCAAGCCTTGACAGCTTCGGAGTGTGGGTGGGGAATATGGGGCTCAACTGGCTCGGCGCCAGACAGCTTGCATCCTTCACCTTCACGCTTCAGCTGGCAACCCGACTGGACTACTCGACGGACTGGCGGGGCGGCAAGACCAAGGCCCCAACCGCACCGTGTCTCCCCTCGGCTGCATGGCCGCGCATGTCCGCCCGCCTGAATGCACTTGATTGCTCGTCTTGACACATCACCTCTGGCAATTGTCTGATCCACAGTGCTGAATGCCGCGGTGACCCGGCCTGAACGACGGACCGTTGAGTGGTGGAAGCTTGACGAAATACACGACGTGATATGTGAGGCAACCGCAGACCACCCACCTCAGTGGCTTCCCAACCGAAGCTACCGCGCTGGCAGTCGTGTTGTCACCGGTAAACACGCCGCTGTGTCAGTATCTCTGTTCTAGGTGAATCAGCGACGCTTTGGATTGTACGTGGCCAATAGCTGTGAGACGTAGCTGCCAGGTGCCTAGGAGTCAGTGTTCCATGGACTGACAAGAACAGACAAGGTGGGCCTCTTATTTCTTTCGATTCGTGGATGGTCTCCCCTTTGCTTGCCACATCGGACCTGAACAAAAAGAGCCAGAGCCGAGCAGAGGCTTGGAGGAAAAACAGAGTAAGAGCATTGGAACTACCTGTCAGTATCTCAACTCGGACTTGTTGGCACCAGTCTTTCCTTCCGTTGGATATAGCTTCCCACGACGTCGTCTTTGCAGCCAGCGAATTCCCCGTCTTTCCCACCTCGCACGTGCCCCGCAAGACTGGGCGACTGTCAGTGGCTGTCTGCCGGGCCGCGCCACATACTGAGCCACACACCGACATTAGCTTTGCAGTTTGAACTTCACACGTCGGAATCTTCACCTAGCAAAGCTGCCTCGCCCACCCCAAAGCCATCGCAGTCAAAAAAAAAAAAAAAAAAAACCGACCAACCCGGGCTCGCGCCGGCGAAGCTACTCCTCGCAGAACTACCCTTCCATTTCGGCCCGCATCATCCTTTCACGTAGATTCCAGTACTGGCGCGGTTTTCGATTTTTTAGCACGCGCCCTGCACCCTTGTGCGTCAGACTCGCCCGCCCGATGCCCCCCAGGCCCGCGTTCTTCCCCCAACGCTCAAGCGCATAGTCAGGCACCCGCTCCAAGCACCTCGGCCCCCGCCAGCCCGGCGCCCATCTTCATCGCCCTCGCAGCCGCCTCTCGTCCATGCCCCGACGGCCTGGCTGACGCACCCCCGCGGCCGCCTTGCTCACCTGGACGAAAGGGGCTCTATCGAGTAGGGGATAGACGCTCCAGCTTCAGGCCTCCTACAGCCCATCTTCACCCTCATGGTGCCTCCGCCACCCCGACCAGGAACTTTTTCGCCAAACCAACCCCAGGCGCTGCAGACGGGCATCAGCCATTCGCCCCATCCCTCGCAAACTGGCGGTCTCAGTGCTGGTGCAAGCCCGAGTACCAGCAGCCCCACTGGGACCAGCGTCAGCAAGATCAGTGTCGCCCAGGTCTACCTCCTGCTGAGCACTATCAAGGAGGATAAGGAAGATCCCACAAAGTGGGATCAGCACACAGAGCAGCTGAGAAAGGTATGTCCTCCCCCCCGCCTCGTCGCTGCCTTCGTCGCGCCAAGTCGCGTCCCTGCCTCCATGTCGCCTGACCTGCCCCCGCGATTGCATCTGTGCTGACGCGCGCCCGCCTCTGCGCTGCAGCTCATCGATGACAACGGCATGGAAGTGTTCACAAAGTACTTCGCGCGCCTGGTAGCAGGCAATGCTCCCCAGATCTTCCCGGGCGTGTCCCGCCTAGGAGGCAATGCCGGCAACATGCATATACTGGTCGGCGAGATGCGTAAGATCGGTCGCGACCAGGACCATGCCCGCAAGATTGCCGAGTCTATCGAGCAAGGCACCGAGGACATCTTCCGAGACTTCGATCTGTCAACCTTTATGGAGCACTTCAAGCTGGACCCTCTCGAGAAGACCATCCTCGCACTTGCTTTCAAGGTCGGGGCGCGCTCTGATCTGAGGACCAAAGGTACGTCGTGTTGCCGCCCGCCCAGCTTGCTTGCGCCCTCGAGATTTTCGTGCCTTTTCTTGCCCTCTTTCTAATCTTACCCGACAACAGCCGATGCGATTCTCTCGGCCAACTTCTCCTCCTTTGTCAATATCTTGTCAAGGCCGGCCGGGGAAATTGCCCATCTCACGCCATCCTTCGTCTCCCTTATCCTCGATCGCTTCATACAGGAACACCCTCCCAACTTCGCCTCCCACGCCAAGTCGGAGCTGGTATTCAAAGCGACCACTCGCTATTCTCAGAGCGACCAAGCCCCACCTTCCGAGGTCCTAGCTACCCTCGACCTGTTCCGTGTCCTTGGTGACAAGCCTGGGAACGCGCTGGCGCTGTATATGAAGAAGGTGGGGTCCGAGTTCACTCGCGACCATGACACCTGCCTCAAATACCTGCAGTCTCGACCGGGTAGTATTCCGCTGGGCGAGGAGCAGGTGTCGTTCGCGTTGACCTACGCCACCGTCAGCCAGACCCAACGGCACGACCCCGCGGTCCTGGTGAGCGCCCTCAGGCATGTGGTCAACAACGCTTCCTTCAGGTGGCAGCTTGTGGTGTCGTGCTTTGATCAGCGCGATGCTCGCATATCCTCGAGCCAGTTTCTGCGTCTCTATAGCGCGCTGCTGCCTGTCGCCAAGGAGGATAGCTCGTTCGACATACAGCACCTCTGGGGTGGGAACTGGGACAACCCCGAGACGCAGCTCTCCTACATATGCGCCTTCGCGTCTCTGAGCCCGGAACAACTGGACGCAAGCAACATTCCGGGTCTTGAACCTACCTTCACGCTCGAGTCGTACGCGCAATCCCCACCGCCTGTGCTCGAGCGCGCCGCGGTTGCCGTCAAGCACCCTCTGGTCTCTGTGGCAGCCCTCTCGGCCGTTTTTCATGTCGCTCTAAACTCCATCCACGCTTCGCAGACCCCTGAGGCTAAGCGCCTTTTCCAAGAGGTTGTCGTTCCGAATCTGGACATCTTCGTTGTGTCCGCCTTTGGTGTTCCAAAACCTTGGCCAGCCATGGCCGTCGAAACCCTGAACTCGCTCTTCGAGAACTTCCTCTATGAGAATTCTCACCACTTCGACTTCGTTCTGGAAAGCCTATGGAGGAAGGACAGCGACTGGGTCAAGCAGAGACTTGCCGATGCCCATGCCGTCAAGCCGATGGATCTGCCACTAATATTCAAGCATGCCGTCAAGCACAACTGGCTCAACGACCTGGTCTCTCTGACGACTGGGTTCGGCCTCGACCTGGCTGCTCTTGCTCACGCCGAAGGGTACTTGGACCTAGCTGAGTACGCGAGGAATAATAGAGACAGGAGCGGCGAGATCTCGCGGTCGCTGTTGCAATTCCTCCTGATCAAGGCCGAGATGGAGCTGAAGGTGCAGAGGCCGCCCGAGCAGTCTCTGCCAACGAAACAGAACACGCCTCTCCAGGTTAAGACTGTCTCTGCACTCTTAGGAATCCTACAGGATTTCCTCCCGAAGCAGCCGTTCCCCGAACTTATTACTGTTCAGCGGACGTGCATCACCGTATACCCGCGCTTGATCAACTACAGCGAGGGATACGACGACATTATCGACGCCAACGGGAAAACGGGCAACGCTTTGCCTCCTGCCGCCAACGCCAAGATGGAGGAGCATTACAAGAAGATGTACAGTGACGAGGTCCAAGTCCGACATATTGTCGAGGTGCTTGAGAGGTACAAGCACTCTCGTGATCCTTTGGAGCAGGACATCTTTGCTTGCATGATTCACGGCCTCTTCGACGAGTATACGCACTTCAGTGATTACCCTCTCGAGGCGCTGGCGACCACAGCCGTTCTGTTTGGCGGCATCATCTCTCACAAGCTTATTTCTGAGCTCCCTCTTCAGATTGGACTTGGCATGATCCTGGAGGCTGTTAGGGACCACAACCCCAACCAGGCCATGTACAAATTCGGGCTCCAGGCTCTGATGCAGCTGTTCACCAGGTTACGTGAGTGGCCTGGGTTTTGCGAGCAGTTGCTCCAGGTCCCCGGCCTTCAGGGGACGGAAGCGTGGAAGAAGGCCGAGGACGTGGTTCGGAGCCACGAGGAGGAATTGTCGAGGAAGCACAACGGGACTGGTGGCCTAGGGGGTGACGGCCTGACGAACGGCAACACTGACGACGGCGGGGGGCCAGAGCCACATGCTCCACCGTTCTCATCAATCAATGTCGACAACCGCCCGTCCAACCTCGGCCTTGAAGATCCCGACGACGACACACAGGGCAAGATACAGTTCGTGCTAAACAACATCACCGAGAACACCCTCCAGACCATGTTCAAAGAACTCTCCGACATGCTTGAGCAGAAGCATCAGCAATGGTTCGCCAGCCACCTGGTTGAGGAGCGGGCCAAGATGCAGCCGAACTACCACCACGTCTACCTTGACCTGGTCAAGCAGTTTGGGGACAAGTCATTATGGTCTGAGGTACTACGGGAGACGTACATCAGCGTTGCCCGCATGCTCAACGCTGAGGCCACTATGGTGAACTCGACCGAACGCACGCACCTCAAGAACCTCGGCGGCTGGCTGGGCTTGTTGACCCTTGCAAGGGATAAGCCCATCAAGCACAAGAACATCGCCTTCAAGCAGCTTCTCATGGAGGCCCATGATACTAAGAGGCTCATTGTGGTCATCCCTTTCGTCTGCAAGGTTCTGATCCAGGGAGCTTCGTCCAATGTCTTCCGTCCGCCGAATCCCTGGCTCATGGACATCATTTACCTGCTTATCGAACTGTATCACAATGCCGAGCTAAAACTCAACTTGAAGTTCGAGATCGAAGTGCTCTGCAAGGGACTAAGCCTCGACCACAAGAGCATAGAGCCTTCCGGCGAGATCCTGAACCGCATCGCGGTGGAGGAGCCCGCGGAAATGGCGCCGCCCGACGCTCTCGAATCTTTCGAGAATCTGTCCCTGAACGGCATGGGACCGGCGGTTGGCGGCGGTCTGTCTCCGCACGCGATCACACCGTCGATTCCTGACATCAGTTCCCTCCTGCAGATTCCACCGACCAACGAGATGGTCGTGAGCACTTCTCGACTCACCGAGATTGTTAGGACAGCCATCAACAAGGCACTGCACGACATCATCCAACCAGTCGTTGATAGGTCCGTTACGATCGCCGCCATCTCGACGCAGCAGATGGTTCACAAGGACTTTTGCACGGAACCCGACGAGAACCGTGTTCGTACATCTGCCATCAACATGGTCAAGGCGACTGCTGGAAGCTTGGCCCTGGTTACCTCGCGAGAGCCGCTCCGGGTCAACATTGGCAACCACATGCGCAGCCTCTCCAACGACCTCCCCCAAGTGCTGCCCGAGGGTACGATCCACATGTGCGTCAATCTCAACCTGGACGCTGCATCTAGCGTGATTGAGAAGGCGGCCGAGGAGCGCGCTGTGCCAGAGATTGAAGAGATGTTGGAGATGGAGCTTGAAGCAAGGCGAAGACACCGCGCAACGAGGCCCAACGAGCCATATGTCGACCCGAGCATGAGCCGATGGGCGTGGACGATCCCCAATCCTTACAAGCTTTCTCCCAACGTCAATGGTCTCAACCCAGAGCAGATGGCCATTTACGAGGATTTTGCAAGGCAGCCCCGTACCTCCGCGACCCCAGCCGCGCCATCACACGCTGCCTCCGCATCTGACGCATCAAGGTCGCTGGCGAACGAGGTCCTCCAGGACCAGTACAACTCGGTGCCTGCCTTGCCTATTCCCGCGGAGACCCCAGCGAACTCCAACCTGGGTACGCAGCAGGTGCCGTCATACTCGTCGCAAGGCTCCTCGTCCACCATAGTGAACGGGCGACAGCACGGCCCAAACATCGACGGCAGGGCCGTGGCCGAACGGGTGCAGAAGCTGCTCGTGGAGATCCAGAGGGTCGCAACCGATGCTCCCGAGGAGCACTTTGCCGACATTCCCCGCCCGCACCAGATTCTGGACTTTGTCGACGCCGTCGTCCAGCTTCTGATCAAGGCGCAGCAGACGTCGGAGGACGTAACCATCTACGCGTCGGACCTCATCGCGCAGATGCTCTTCAACAACCCCACAGACGATAGCCTTGCCATTGAGACGTTTGTACACGTTCTCAACACGCTCCGCAAGATCGCGGGGCCTGCCCTGAACCAGCGCGTCAACAATATCTTCCAGCAGCAGCCCGGAGTGAACCTCCTGAGTCTGCCGCTCATCTCGAGTCTGATGGGGACTGACCTTCTGAACTGGAGAAACGTCGACGGTGCCATCGCCGCTGCACTGAAGCAGCGCAAGGAAGGTTCCATCACCTTTTTGGAGAAGGTCCTGGACCTCACCGTCCTCAACGATACCCCAGTCACATTGTACGCCGATTTTGTGCGCAGTCTCGACGAGGCCTGGGCATGGATCATGGATGAGCCCGGAGTTCCGGGTGGCGATAGGCTGAAGGCCAAGGTTCTCGCGCCGCCCGCAGACCCTCCTGCAGGATTGAGCCACAACGAGATGGCCGCCCTCCGCCAAGACCAGATGGAGTATGTGTTCGAAGAGTGGGTCCGACTGTACACTCACCCCAGCGTGAGCGGCAAGTTTGCCGCCATCTTCGTCCAGCAGATGTTCGCTCGTCGTGTTATCAATAACACGGAGGACGTCACCCTGTTCGTGCGCGTGGCTGTAGAGAAGTCAGCCGAGATGTGCGAGTCCAACGCGCTCGCTGGTGGGAGCGCCTCAGACGGTTATCTTGGTATCGACGCCTTCGGAACCCTGATTGGGGTCCTTCTCAAGGGACAGAGCGAGGACGAGTCGAACGCCCAGTTTCCGCGGGCGGAGTTCTTGGACTCCGTCTTGGCGATCGGCGTGCTGCTGATGAACCAGCACTACCTCATGCGTGGGGATCAATTCAACCAGAGGCTATTCTTCCGCCTCTTTTCGGTCCTGCTCCACGAGGTCAACAATCTGGAGTGCGCCACTATCAGCGACAGCGAGCGTTGCGACATGACATTCGTTTTCGCTTCCAAGTTCAACGATCTCGGACCCGCCGTGTTCCCCGGCTTCGTCTATGCCTGGATCTCTCTCCTGGAGCACAAGGCATTCCTGCCATCGGTCATGAAAACGACCGAGAATGCCGGTTGGCCCCGCTTCACTAAGCTCATGAAGCAGCTGTTGGCATTCATCGGCGAGCAACTGAAGGCGCTCGAGGTGTCCAACCTGGCTAAGGATCTCTACCGTGGGACGCTCAAGCTGCTGCTAGTTCTGCAGCATGATTTCCCAGACTACCTCGCTGCCAATTACATCGAGCTCTGTGAGAGCATCCCGCCGCACTGCACGCAGCTCATAAATATGGTCTTGGTTGCTGCCCCGAGCTCCCAGCCGAAACTTCCCGACCCCCTTCACCCCGGCGTGCAGGTCGATCGGGTCGAAGACTCTCGGGAAGCTCCGGCGTACATGGGAGATCCCAGCAGCTTCCTTCGCCAGATGGGGCTGCTCGGAGTTTTGGAGCAGGCCCTGCGTGCTGGACCATCCGAGGATGCCATCGCACACATGACGCACGCGATTGGGCGACCCGACCAGAAGGCAACGGTGTACGGCAACGTGCCCCTGACGGTGAACCCACGGGTGATTGAAGCCATTGTTGCCTTGATTGGCATCTTCGCTGTGTCGAGGGTCGAAAAGGGCGGCCAGGTGTTTGTGCCCGGGGCGGCCGACATCTCCATCCTGTCCATCCTTGTCCACGAGCTGCCCCCCGAGAGCCGCTACTTCCTCCTGAGCAGCATTGTTCACCGACTCCGCTTCGCCAACGCGCAGACCTCATTCTTCAGCCAGGCACTGCTCGACATTTTCGGGACGGACATGTCTGATGCCGAAGAGACGGAGATCAGGCAGCAAATATGCCGCATCCTGCTCGAGCGGCTGGTGGGTTACTACCCCCAGCCCTGGGGTCTGTTGGTCACGATTGTCGAGCTGGTAAAGAACGAGAAGTACATGTTCTTCGAGCTCCCGTTCATCAAGACAGCTCCTGACGTGAGAGATTCCCAACCTTCCCTTTTCCTGTGACTGCCTGTGGTTGTTTTATGGCTGGAGCTAACGAGTCTTCCCTCTTTAGGTGGCTGAGAGATTCCTCACGATTCTTACTAGGAGAGGAGGCGACTATGGCATCTAATGTCTACCACGAACGGTCCTGCATGAAAACATGCTGTTGTTGCCGTATATTCAAGGCGCTGCTGCCGCCTCTTTGCAGCCAGAAGCCGCACAACTACTCGAGATAGGCCACCTCTTCTGCCGACACTTGTTTTTTCTTTTTCGAGTCTCCATTTCCAGTCACGGCAGGCCATGTGGGGGCAGTGGCTTGCTGGAAGGGAAATGAACTCGGTGTTTTTGCGAATGACCTCAACTCCGTCTACTTTCCTAGGGTACCTATCTACATAACCAACATATATCGAGAAGCAGGTCACGTGTATGCATCGGGAGTTTCGGTCCAACTCCCGTCCGAGGACGAATCATGGGGGCTGGGGAGTTGATGCGGTGCATTGCAGGGTAATGTAACTTATGTACTATAATATACGAATGGCATGAACTGGGTGGGAAAAAAACAGCATGCTCCTCTCGGCAGCATTACTTCTTCCGCTTCTTTATTATTTCTTTGATTCGATTCCGCCGGACGACCGTCGTTGGCGGGCAGACTCTAGGGGCGAGGTGGTTTTCTTTGCTTGTTTTGTAAAAGTTGCATGGTTCAGTTGTGGTTGATAGGCATTCAAAAGGGTTTGAGGCAAACCAGTCAGTCTCGTGCTATTAGCGTGAATACGAAGCCAAAAGCGACTCGTCGTAAAATACAGATAAGGGGTCGTCCACGACACAGGCTCGGACCTCGACGATAATCAAGACGAGATCCCAACACCTAAGTATATAACCTGGACACCTTGGATGTGGCCAAATGGATATCATTCCCCAAGATGGTCTCGACTCGGGCGGGCAGCTGGGTTTTGAGTTGCAAAGGGATGCACAAAGCTGGGACAGCGGTGGTGCCGCCAAGGTCGAGCAAGGGTGTTTCGCTGCAAACCGCGCAAGCAAAAACCCGGGACGACAAAACTGCGGACCCTGGTTGCCCCGGGATCGTCGGTCGGTCGCTACATCATCGAATTCCTCAGTCCCCCAACGATGGAACAGGAGTCGGTTGGTTGGTGGGGCAGCAGTTCAATAGGCACCTAGTGGTGGTTGCCCGCCAACGCTGCCCTCTCAGTCCGGTATGCAACGACGGTGCCACTTGGGATCTAAAAAAACAAAAAGCGTCCGAGAAAGCCCACGTGAGCAGACCACTAACTGGTGGTGTGGTTGTGCAAAAAAGGGGACCAAGCCCCAGAAAACACTGCGGGATTAATGCACCCATTAGCCGGCGGGCAGCTCAAGGCCTCGGGCGGGCAGAAGGAGAGGGAGACTGAGACAGTGCGGCTCGTCGGAGCTTTAGCCTTGTGTTGATCCCCAGATACGGAACTTTGCACAGAGGTTGAGATTTATCCTTGGTCTGGCTGACTGCCCGCTCTGCGCACCCTTCACAATTGGGCCCCTCCATCCAAACCTAAAATTTCCATTACGCGACCAACGCTGCTGGCCAACCGGTCGCAGAAGCTTGTGTGCACTTACACCCCCAGCCTCCGGGTAATGGAAGCGCAGCATCCGTTTGCCTAGCCGCATGCACCATGTCTCTATACATGTTATAACAAGTGATACAAATAAGACAGGAAAAAAAAAAAGCTCGACGTCGACCAATACCCGACACCATCACTGCCACCGGCCACTGATTCAGGACAAAGTCACCCCCAAAAGCAAGTGGAAAGCATCCCACAGTTAGCTCGAGTCGTGGAGCTGCTGTTTCCCTGCCCCGCCCTCTGAGCCGGGCCATCCAGGCTCTGTGCCTGCCTCCCTCTTCTTCCCCCTTGCCTCTCGCGCGTCCCGACCGCTGGCAACCCATCCCTTGCTTTACCATCGGCCCAACAACCCCACCCTTTCCTTTTTTTTCTTTTTTTTTTTTTTCTTTTGGTAAAGTGGACCAGCGCGGAATGCCTGGTCTGGACTTGGCGCCCCGTAGAAACACGCACAAAGTCCTCCGGGCGGCGGGGAGGGGCGATGGCGAGCTGCCAGCGCGTGCCGCCCTCTCACCTCTTGCTGCCTCTCTACCTAGCGTTGCGCCAATTATCATGGTTGGTGTGTATCTGTCTCTTGGAGGGGAGGAGGGTTGGTGCTCCAAGGGAGAGGGAGACAGGGCCTGGCGCTGATTGGGGATTGACATCAGACAGGTCAGCCTGGTTGGTGGCGGGACAGTCCCTCCATCTCATCCATGCATCATGGCCCATTCCAATTCCATTCCGATTAGGTGCATCCATCCCACAAGAGCTCGGTCGTTTGCTCGCAATGGATCGAGGGCGGTGGCCAGCAGCAGCCTGCAGTCGTTGCATTTCATGCATGCATCAGTTGTTCCCTCTCTTTTTTTTCACATACCGCCTTTTAGACGCGGACCTGAGCCTCCCAACATGGCATATGTATCCATCCCCGACCTGCCATCCATCTCGAGTCTCTGCATGAAGCGTGCATGTAGGTACATCTACACCGATTTGACCCCTGCCGGGTGCTGGGGCCTAGCGCGGGCAGGGGGCCAGAGTTTCCCAAAGTACCGCGGCCGTCGTGGCTCGCTGGGCTGCGCTGCGCAAGCCGCCATCCCAAGTACAAAATTCGAGGTGGGTGGTGGGTGGGTGGCTTGCCAAGGCAAAAAAGTCTCAGGGCGGGTCCCGTCCTGGCCAAACCTGAGATCCCTGCCAGTCGCCCAATAGCAACGCGGGTCCCGGAACACAGCTGACAAGTCCCCACCCGATGCTCCCCTTTGGGTGTGGCCTGCACGCCGCCCCTTCCCCCCTTCCCAGGCTTCGAAACACAAACAGAAGCCGCCTCCCTATTTTTTTTTTTTTTTTTCTTCTTGGTCGCATAATCCGGGGTCTGGAGGATTTGCTTGGGAACATCATCTTTACTTTGAATTTTGACGGGATTTCGAGTCGCATAGAGCTGTATTAGTTGTTTTTGGTGTCTGCTTGGTTGCACTTTCTGCCTGCTGCTCTCGCCTGCCGTTCCGCCAATTTTTCTTTTTTTTCCTCGCCCGCCGTCATCATGTCTGCAGGATACAACACGAGAAAAGTGTCGCTCAGCCTGCCGAGTCTCGGTATCGCTCTGCCCGGCAACCACCACGCCGCCCGCCGCAACTCCCCCTCCACGGCCACCAGCACAACCGCCGCTCCGGCAAGGCCAGCCTCGGCGGCCGCTGCCACATCACCAAAATCGCAGCCCACCAACAAGAAGAGGAAGGCGTCCCACGATGGCGAGTCGCAAAGCCCGCGCCCCGCGTCGCAACCCAGGAAGCTTGCGCCGCCCCGGCCGCAAGCCTCAAAGCTCGAGCGCACGCCGCCGCCCTCGCCTACCGCCTCGGTCGAGATGATGGACAGAGACGTGGTCGAGCCGAAACCCATAGATCTGGAATCCATCAACGACGACATCGTCGAGGCCGTCGTCCGCGTCCTGATCAGCCAGGGGAACCGCCCTCACTTGGTCAAGGAGCTTGCCACCATCCTGATGCTGCAGCTCAGGATCGTCCAGCAGTAAGAACTCTCGCCTCGCCCGGCCTGTTCCTGCCATGGGATTGGGCTGCCCCTGCCCCTCATGGCCAATATGCATGCGCTGACCAGTTGCGATCACCCCAGATCCGCAAACCCGTGCGCCATCATCTCGTCGAGGTTAGCGACCTTCCTGAAGCGCCCGTGTTGGACCGCTTCTTCGCCCTGTCCTCTAGCCAAGGAGCTTGAGACGGTGCACCCGAGGAGAACCTACTTCTACCTCACCACATGCCCGCACCCGCCGTTTTCCGATTCGACCGCCAGCACGCCAATAATCAAGCGCTCCTCCATCATCACGCCCTCTCTGTCGAGCGGCACTTCGGCATCCGAGGATGCCGACGACCTCGAGCGCCGGAGGGTCCTGAGCCCCTCGCCCGAGGTCGACCTGTCAGCACCCGAGTTTGACGACCTCGACGACGACCTGCCCATGCCCACGACGCCGATCGGGTCGTTCTCGAGCAGGCTCCCGCCATCAAACTCCCGCTACCACCACCGCCACCACCCGCACTCGAGGCACCATCGCAGCGGGTCGCCACCACTAGAGAAGGACGAGAAGGAGTTCACGCAAACGGCCAACGTGCTGCAGCAGAAGAGGAAAGCTACTGGGCACCTCTTGGTCTCTGCACCAGCGGATTCGGTCGTCGACATCCCTTACAACAGCCGCGACGAGAACCTGTTCGGTGGCCTGCAGCCAAAGACCCTGTCCCCGACAGCGGGACACCATATCATCAACTTTTCCATCACCAGCCCATCGATGAGGCCCTCGTTCGGTGTGAGCCTGAAGAGGGATGTCGAGGCTGATGGTTGGGCCCGACTCGACAGCATGCTAGAGTGGGACCGCAGTCCCGAGAACGTGGAGCTTGACGAGCTCGATGGGCTCCTGGTCGACTTCTAAACAACCTCGACCATAGTTCCTCGCACATCAATCACGACCATCACCATCCCCAGTTGTAACATCTACCCCGCGCTCCGACACGTTGCTCCGCGGCTTCTCTTCTTCCCCTCCGTGCCGGGCCGGGATTCAGACTCCCTGGTAGTTGGGTGTATGGCGCTGTATTTTCCTTGTTCTTTACGATTGTTTCTAATTACTGATGAAATGAGCCGTTGCTTATTTCGCGTTTACGATGGGTCTGGGTCCGGGTCGGGTTCTCGGATTGCGGAAGTGGATTTGGGTGGTACGAATTTACGTGCATGCGGTTCTCATTTTTTTTTGTCTTGTCTCTTTTTGGATGACCTGCCCCTTCGATCTCTCCCCTCTCCCGTCGTTTGGGTTATGGCGTTCAGACGGCGTTGACGTTGGTCATGCCAAGTCTCGACTTTTCTGATACCACCTCCCTGTTGTCTTTTCTTGGCGCTTCTCTTTGCCGCGCTGTTGTAGCGCTCGGCAACTTCCTTGACTCGTGGGACCGCGTTGCAAACGCCCGACCGCTCTTGTGGTCAATCGGTTTTTTTTCGGGGACTTCTGTTTTCGGCTCGGTCGGGCCCTCTCGGGTGGGGGAAGAGCAAAAGCGAGAAGAGGGGGAAAAAAAAAAACAGAGAAAGCCCCCACGTTGCCAGGGGGCCGGCTTTGCTCTTCAGTGGCTTCTGGCGGCTCTCATTCACCTCGGGCCCATTCTCTAGATTACTGGGATTTAAAAAAGAAAATTTGCGGAGCAGGCGGACAGAAGAAAATAAAAAAAACGGCGATGGGCAGCTCGGCGGCGGGACCTGGACGGGGCAAGTGGGACAAAACAAAAGGAAAAGGCGGGAAAAAGGCCGGTTGATACCTCTCACCTTACTCTCATTACACTGTACTACTATGGTCGTTTTGCTGGGTCGGCTAGAAGACAGCTTGTTTTTAGATGGGGTGGTCTTTGTAGATGAGGGGAGTAAGTCTAGAGCGTTGGCAATACATGATGACGTTGATAGCTCATGATGGCGTGATGATGCGTCGTGCCTTGTCGTTTGTGTCGGTGCCAGATTTGGGCCTCAGCTTCTATCGTGTGTGAAAAAAAAAAAAAAAAAAAAAAGCACGGAGCACACCTTGTCGGAGAGATGATCGAGATCGAGCTGAGTTGTTTCTCGGTTAGGTCAAGGAAACGAGATGTATCCATTTTGGTACCGAGGCACGCGAGGCAAATGACCAGGGGCCTTGCTTTGCTGCATGTCAACAAATAGGCCCAAAGGACAGCCAGATCTGGTCTAAACAGTAAAATTATAAATTACATTGGCATAATTGACGAGATATCTACAGCATGAGAAGCTATGTAAAAACCCGCGCGTCTGCTGATTTGTCTGGGGCCAGGGTTGCCGCAGCCTGTTGACGGGCAACATGGAGCATGGAGGCGTGCGTCCGAGGCACGAGCGTTTGATGTCGTGATGGTCGGCCAGCCGTGCCAGCCTGGGCGGCGGTGAAGCTCTCCCCCTGGAAAGCCCCACTTTCTCTCCACACTCGCTTTTTGCGACCCCTGAAAAACAGAAGCAGGGACTCAATTCAGCAGGGTCCCCAGTCTCAAGCCGAGCCTCAGCCGAGCCTCGAGTCCCCCAAGATAGCTCCCCCAGGCCGAAACGACAACAGTTGGCGGGCAGCACGCGAATGCAACAGCGAACTCGAAAAAAAAAAAAAGCCCTTACTCGTGCGGTACTGCGCCAGGATTTTCACCGAGGACCGCTTGTCCCTCAGTTCTCGGGTACGAGGCTGGTAGGCGATGAGGTGACGGCGTGTATTTTTTTTTTCCCCCTTCCTTCCCCCGCCCCCTTGCACGCACAAACAGCAAGGGACCATGGTCTGGGCTCGGCTCCCTGTCGTCCGGGCCCCGGCGAGACTGCTCGGCCGCCCGGCCGCCCGGAGCCGGACTTGCGCCCGAGGCGTGCACGTGACCAGCCCGGCGTGCAAAAGCCAACCGGGCAAGCCCAAGGCTGCGCCACCAGTCAAGCAGCTGAAGCCGCAAACAAAGCCGCCGCGAAGGCCACCGGCGCCGGGCCAGGGGCCGAGCGGCAAGGAGGACAAGAGCGTTCCTCTTTCGGAGCTCGTGGAGAAGAGAGGCAAGGCGTTCATCGTCATGGTGATCGGCGGCACCTTGTTTATGGGCTACACCTCATACGTCGTCACCGTCTTCGTCAAGGCGTCGGGGTCATCACCGGAAAACAGCGGGGCCCTGGCGGCGGCACGGAACTACGAGGAGGAGCTGGCGGCGCGCGAGCCGGCGGCGCCGACGGGCCTGCCGCCGACCATCTCGCGCGCCACCGCGGCCGAGTTCGACGCGGGCCTGGACTGGCCCGAGTTCGTCATGGGTCACAAGCGGCTGCGCCGGCGCCTGGCCGCCGAGTGCAGGGGGGACGTGCTCGAGGTCGCCGTCGGCACCGGCCGCAACTTTGTCCACTACGACTGGGACGACATCGCCGACGTCGACCCCCACCTGCGCACCGTCCGGCGGCTCGAGAAGCGCGGCGGCGGGAGGGGCGCGAAGAAGGGCGATGCTGCTGGCGATGTCGAGATGGCGAGCTACACGGGGGTCGACGTCTCGGCTGACGTGCTGCACCTCGCGCGCCGCCGCATCCGTGACCTCGTCCCGGGGATGAAGCACCATGTGCCCTCGGCCAGGCCCAAGGCCGAGGAGGCGGCGGGCGAGGAGCAGTTCAGGACCGCAGGGGTGGAGGAGGTCCTCAACATACAGGGCGGCAAGCTGCGGCTCGTGCGCGCTGACGTGCAGGACGGCCTGCCTCTGCCGGCGGCGCGTCCGCGGCGGCTAGAGCCTGGTCGGCAGCAGCAGCAGCAGCAACCCCAGACTACTAGCCCAGAGGCCTCATCTACAAAACCGGGCTTCTTTTCCTCCTTCTCGCGACAGTCAGGACAACAGCCGCCGCCCTTACCGGCAACCGCGCTCGAGGAGCCGACGCACTACGACGTGATCGTGCAGACCTTTGGCCTATGCAGCGTGGCATCGCCGAGCCGGCTGCTGGCCAACATGGCGGCCGTGCTCAAACCCGGGACGGGCCGGATCCTGCTGCTCGAGCACGGCCGCGGCGACTGGGGCTTCGTCAACGACACGCTCGATAGGCTGGCTCCCGGTCACTTTGCGCGCTTCGGCTGCTGGTGGAACCGTGACATCGAGCGCATCGTGCGCGACGCCGCGAAGACCGTCCCCGGGCTCGAGGTCGTCAGCATCAAGAGGCCGGGCGTCCTGCAGGCTGGGACTACGCTGCTCATCGAGCTCAGGGTCGCTGCTGATAAGAAGGTCGATACGGGCAGCTCCGAGGCGGCTGGCAAGTAGGGAGTTTGCATGGTGCTCATGTTGATACTCCCGTGTTACTTCTATTTGACGTGTTTCATTAAAGGGGCCATTCAAGTTTCATGTTCCGTGCAACCGTTCTGCGGTCTCGAAATGCATCGCGGTCTTGGCGACAGAAGGGGCGGCGGGAGGGTGACATCTTCAATGTGTTCCCTACGGGAGCAAGTATGGAACATCAGCGTACAAACAGCGTCTCAACGGGAGCACCGCGTCACCCCAGAATGCGGGCAGCTGGGGACACGGGGATTCGGGCACCTGCGCCTTGCTAGTCGCACATGCACGCCTAAGCCCGAAGCTGCTGGAAGAGAAGTACACTGCTTCTTCCAGATTATCACACCACGGGCCTCTGTGCTAGATTACGATAGAATTTGTGTTTGTTTGTCCAGTCGACGAACTGACGATCCCCTCGTATGGTTTGAAAGTCCGTGGATCTTCCACTCATTGGCACCTCAGCTGAGGGTGCCGCCCCAAGGACCCAGGACGGCGATACGCTCCAGGTAGTCTGGGTTCAGCAGCGGGTTGTGCAGGTCGGCGATGGTGCTCATGCAGGCGGCGGCGGGATCGCCCGAAGCGTCGACCATGCCCATCCAGTACTCGTTGCCGGGGAAAGCGTTGCCGTCCCAGGCATAGCTCAGGACGAGCAGGCGCTTCGGCGACGCCGACGACGGCAGCTTGGCGGCCGGGTTCCGCTTCGAGAAGACGACGTCCACGCGGGCGCGCATCCCGGCCGCCACTATGGAGTCGCGCGCCGCGGCCGAGACCGTCTTGTCCATCCAGGCGAACTCTACCACGCCGACGCGGGCCCGGGCCGCCGGCGCCAGCCCCAGCAGCGCCGTCTCGAAGGCGGCCACGAAGAGGTCCGGCTGCTTGTCGTTGATCTTCCACACGCCCAGCCCAAGCCCCACGACGTACACGTGGGCCTGGGCCTTGGCCTGGGCGGCGCGGTTGGCGGCCTCAGCGAGCAGCAGCTCGGCCGTGACGCGCACGCGGGCCTCGTACGCCCGCTCCGAGAAGCCCGGGTAGTTTGGGTCGTGGCTGGGCGCGAGCTCGCAGCCGAGGAACCTGCGGTAGGCGGCGCGCAGGGGCCCCGGCAGGAACTTGCTCCCGACGACCAGGTGGCAGTCCATGCGGTCCCTGCGCTCGAAGCGCGGCCCCACGAGCCCGACGATGACCCCCCGCGGCTCGAACGAGCCCGGCTTGCCGGGGACGCCGGCGTTGTCGCGCCCGCCGTCGTTGATGAAGTGGCTCGGCCCGCTGACGCCCAGCAGGCTGCCGAGCAGCATCTCGTCGTAGCTCAGGTAGTCGCGCAGGCGCAGGGCGTCGGCGCGGTCGCCCCTTTTCTCGGTGCCCTCGTCGGCGGTGCCCACGAGGTCCCAGGCGCGCGCGGCCACCATGAGGGACTCGCCGGTGCGCAGGACCGTGTCGTCGCGCGGGTTGAGGAAGGCTAGCGGCCGCTTGGCCAGCAGGCGCGCCACCTGGTCGCGCCAGGTCCAGCCGGCGTGGTAGAGCCCTTGCTCGGCGGCGCTGCCGCGCTCGCGCTTGAAGGCCAGGAAGTCCTCGACCAGCTGCGGGTACCGCGCGTGCACGATGACGCGCGTGCCCTGCGCGTCGGCCGCCACCGTCCCCGGGTCGAAGTTGACCGTGGCATTGGCGTGCGTCGGCCGGAGGCCGTTGAAGAAGTCGATGGTGGCCTGGGACACGGGTTGGGACGGCATGGTTTTGCTGCGAGCGTGGAGAGCTTAGCATGCCCCTCTTTCGTCGGCACTTCTACCCAGGCAACCACAGAGACCAATGTGGCGCAGCTGGTGATTTCGGCCTCTTGGCCGCCATGCAGGCTGTGGATAACGTGACTCCAAGTGCCCGCTCAGGCTGCATCTGCGCAGCCCATAATCGTGTTCGCTCGATATTCTCTGGCTCATCACACTCTGGGCAATGGACCGCAGCCACAAAATATCCAATTCGGCAGGATGGCCGAGAGCTCAGAGCAGCAGCCAGCGCACAAGGATAGTCGACCCCTGGCGATAACACGGCTCAATGCTCGGGCTCTATCCCGATGGAACCGCGAGCAGGCGGCGGTGGCAGTCTACGACCCCCTCGTTCGCATCCGCGACTGGCAGCAGAAATCGGGTTCACCCGACCAGGCCAACGACCCCACAGAAGCCGAAGGTGTAGAGCCCTCAAACGTCGCACAGCTTGTCCGCCAGAGCTGTGAATTCTTCGGGAATCTGGTTAGACACATCTTGCGCCAGGATGTCCTACCCAGCGAGATCTCCAACAGCATCCGGGGAAGCTACGAAACCTTGATGCTCTGGGACGACGCTCACAAGGTCTCCGAGGGGGGACTGGATCCAGTGCTGGCCCTGAGCTCAAGCGTTCGGATATTGACTTCAAAATCCATCAGAAGAATCGCGAGACAGCTTACAAAAGGTGAGTGACCTTGCACATACAAGAGTCCCAATCTATCTAACCCGAATATCTATTTGTCGAAGACCTTGGTGGCCTCCCCGGTACAAGTCCACTGCTGCACTCTGCAGCAGTTTTGGATGAGGCTAGCGACCAGATAGCGCGCGACGAGGCACACGAGTGCGAATCCGAATCCAGCGACGATGCCTCTAGTGCCTCCACCGATATCCCTGATTGGAAAGATGTGTTTGAGGTCTCCAAAAACCTCGCCGCACATACCGAATGCCTTATGGACCTTGGCCCTCTTTACAGGAATCCTCCTCCAGATCTAAGTCTGAAGAACGTCACGATGGAGTCCATAGGCGTCAAATCGGCTAGTGACCATCAAACGCAAAGCGCCGTCGACACCGAGTGGAGGGCTGATCGGGTTTATTGCGACCGCATATCTCAGCGGTTTCCGCATGCGCAAGAGAGCCTGGTTGCACGTCTGGGGCAAGCAAACTTGTCACGGTATCTTCGGTGCAAAAGCAAGAGGGACGGGGGCGACGCTCAACCTGTTGCAGACGCGACGGTGGAAGCGGCTCGGGCCAACATCACTGCGGCCCCACCTAAGAAATGGAAAGACTTGGGCGTCAGGACCTCGCTTGGTCCGGAGTCCTTGAACAGCATCGTCGCGAAATATGCCAAGACGGTCATGTCTTACGGGCAGGGCAACGAGAAGACGAGCCGGATTCCCTCTATCTCGGACAAGGCTCGAGGAGGGGAGCCTTTTGAGTGCTTTGTTTGTGGGGAGCCAGTCGTTGCCGTCAATGACGTCTTGTGGGAGTGAGAAAATGATCTGCTACTGCCGGATTCTAACGATGATCAGAAAAGTACTGACTTCAGTCTTACTTTCGCCAGGCAACATCTCCTGTCAGACCTCCAGCCTTACATCTGCCTCGACACTTCTTGTGAGCAATCAGAAGTCTTCGATAGCCGCGATTCCTGGATTTCCCACCTCGGTTCGGAGCATTACCACGAGTGGACCAGTTCGCCTTGCCCGTTGTGTGGCGAGCAGATGAAGGATGGAATGACTGCAATCACCGATCATCTTCGGTATCATCTCGAAGAACTGGCACTGGCCTGCGGCCCGTCTATAATCGCCCCCGGCTCCGGCTCCAACCACGAGTCCGGCTCCAACCACGAGTCCGGCTCCAACCACGAGTCCGGCTCCAACCACGAGTCCGGCTCCATTTACGAGTTCGGCTTCATTTACGAGTCTAGCTGTATTCCCGTACCTGGCTCTATTCCTGTGTCTAGCTCCATTCGCGATCCTAGCTCCATTCATGGTCCTGGCTCCATTCACGGTCCTAGCTCCATTTACGGTCCTAGCTCCATTTACGGTCCTAGCTCCATTTACGATCCTGGCTCCATTTACGGTCCTAGCTCCATTTACGATCCTAGCTCCATTCACGATCCTAGCTCCATTCACGATCCTAGCTCCATTCACAAGCCTGGTTCTATTCCCATGCCTAGGTCGATGTACCTGCCTAGCTCTTATCACGAGCCCGACTTCGATCACGAGTCCGGCTCCGTTCACGAGTTCATTACTAGGCAAGAGTCGGAGAATGAGCACGAACTAGCCCAGGATCTAGAGCAAGGACCGATGCCAACGAAGATGTCCTGTCCCTACAGGAAACGGAATCCACGACGGTTCAATGTCAGAGACCATAAGGCTTGCGCCTTGAATGGATTCATAGGCATCGCTCAGCTGAAGTACGTCTCGCCCCATTATGAATCTGCTACCAGCCTAGTGCGCATTAAAATCCAAGTAATATATTGACAGTTGCATCAGACGACACATCAAGAAGTTTCACAACTATCATGGCAACAAAATAAGGTGCCGTTGTTGCCAACATGAATTCCAAACTCGGGAAGAATTGGATAAGCATCAAACACGAGACTCGTGTACTCCCAGACCACCGCGAGAACCCGAAGACCCAGAGGACGGCTTTTCTCAAGGGATTGAAATGATTCTTAACACACGCAGGAAAGCTGGCCGAATTGACACGTGGGAAGCCCTGTGGAGGGTGCTATTCCCTAGCGACGCAGTGCCGTCGTCGGGTAAGTTAATTACACTTATCCATCTGTATGATCACGTCGCAAGTTGACATAGCTGACGTTTTATGAGCCTCAAAGACTTTGTTCCTATTGTAGAGAGTTTTGAGAATCAGCTCATTAAAGCGCCCTTGGGCGGAGACTGGACTTGAACACATTATCGTTCGGCACAATCTAGACTAGCTAATGCATGTGGATAGGTAGATATAGCTCAATAGTTTCCCGAGAAGATAAGTAAAAGCCTCGTTGTTAGCCCAGAGTGCCTAGGCTTACTTGTAAGGCTGGAAACTTGAGCAGGGGAGGATCGGCACGGTGTGCATACGTCTTCAGACGGGCATGCTGCGGCAGGCGCCACGGCGCTTGGGTGTCCAATCGCGTGGAAGATGTAGATAAAACGAATGTCGGGCACCTTAGGTGCTTGTGTGCCTGGTCATGGGGGCTTACACTATGCATGTTGGCTGCTGCAGGCCTTTGGGGGGCTTGGCGAACACTGCCACCCCCGAATGGCGCTTTGCATTCGGCCATTTTCTTTTTGTTTGAACATACCGCCGTCAATTCCACTATCTCATAGCATTCCTGGATGATAAGCGCTGTCCAAGCTCGGCCATCTCACTGCTCACAACAGATTTCTCATCAATGGCGGAGCTGGCCCTGGGAGCCCTGGGGCTGGTCCCTCTCATCGGCAGCGCCTACACGGGCATTCGGGCGGCAAAAAGGAAGTTCAGGTCATTCCAGAAGTACTCGGGCGAGGTCAGGCGGATCTGCAACTCGCTTGACATTGAAAAGGCATCTTTCAGAAACCAGACTCGACTGGTGCTTCAACTGGCCCTGGGGGACCGGGATGGCGTCGGGGAGGATATTGAAGCCATTCTTGGCTGCCGCGACGGGACTCTGGCCGCCAGGCTGGGGCTCGAGGAGAGGCTGGTGGCATGTCTTGCAGATAGCTACGAGGCTTGCCGGGCTGCGTTTGAGCAAATCTCTGCAGACATCGATTGTCTTGAGCAGCAGCTTGATGGTTACGAGAGCCCCTATCTTGACGTGGAACCGGTAGGATCGCCCATTCGTCCAAACAGCCTTTTTGCTCTTTTTTGACATTCACCACAGGAAAAGAAAGATCGGATCAAGGCCGGCTTAAAGTACGCCTTCAGCGAAGCAAAGTGCAAGGAGCTGCTCGCCAGCCTCCGTGCCTCCAACAGCGACCTGGAGCGGCTCCGCAAAGAAAGACTCGAGCTCAGCCAGTCGTGCACGTCTAGTTCTCGCCCGCGGGCAGTTCGAGGCGGCGAGCTGCAGCCAGCACGACTACACCAAGAGTTCGACTCATTCCTCAAGATCCGCAGCGCAAGCCGGAGCATGCACCACGCGCTCGCCACAGCGTATGCTGCGGCCAAGACACCGACACGGCACTGTGCTGGACTCTTCATCGACGCCTCAAAGGAAATGGATGATGTTACCAGTACGGTTATGCTGCTGTGTCGATGTGATGGGTAAGTGACTGGCCATGCTGTGCAGTGGGAATACCCCTTATAGTGTATGCTAAGTGTCGAGATAATCTTTGCGGCAGCCTGTTGGCCGAGAGCAAGCTATGCCTCCAAGTCGTGTCTCGGAACAGATTGGTTGACAGTGGCATCTACACGCCCGAGAGCACCGAGATGAGGCCGACAGCTAAACGGAGAGTCCGCTTCGCCGACGACCTTGGTCCGGAGGCCCCCCTCGCCACACCCCTCACCCCGTGCAGTGCAGACACAACGCCGGACCCTAGCTTGGCTCATCAACAAAACGACCACTTGGTGGATCTCGGAAAGTCGGTCGCGCTGTGCGCAGATCTGCACCGCGGCCACCAAACACAGAAGGGGAAAGCCCGGGAAAGGCGGACTGGAGAGTCTGGCTGCATTGGATTCATCGACTCAACGGACGACTTCCGGCACACTTTCTTTAGCACGGGAGGGGATACGAAGCACCCCCAGCTTCAGGGCCGGGCCGGGAACTTCATGCCACTCGACTCGATCTTAAATTACGATCTGACGACCAGATTCACGCCCGCCGACCAGCTTAGGCTGGCCCACAGCATCTCCTCGGCGTTTCTGAAATTTCTTAATACTCCGTGGACGCCTGAAATCTGGAACACCAGGAACCTCTTCATCGTCCAAGATCACGCCAACATCAAGAAGGGTTTGAGGACGCTTCACCTCCGCGCCGATATAACCTCGGGCACCCGCGACTGTCAGACGCTAAGAGGAGACGAGCCTGTGGGCATGGATGGGGTCGAGGGGGATGGGGGCAATAATAAGATGAACACCGGAATGCCGTCAGGGGCGACCCTCGTAGATGATGAGGACGCCGGCGAGGACGGCAGCGACGATGATGACCAGGACTTCGGCGGCAACAGCAGCTCCTGCAACGCCCTATCGACCGCCATGCTCGAGCACGGAGTCAAGAGCCTGCCGCTCTTCGGCCTCGCCGTGATCCTCCTGCAGATCGACCGCTGGACCCAGGTCCACGAAAACGACCTCGTCAAGGTCCGGCGGCTGGCCTACCGCTCCGCGAGCCGTCTCGGCCCGCGGTACGACCGGCTAGTCCTCAAGTGCCTCGAGTGCGAATTCGAGGCCAGGAGCAACACCGGCCGCCGCCTGCACTCGATCGCCAAGCCCCGACTGCAGGACTCGGTGTACCGCGAGGTCGTGTGCGAGCTGTCCGATCTGATCAGGGCTACTGGTGCCTTGAGTCTTGACAATGGTGGTTAGATGAAAGGTGGTATACCCCGGGGCAGGAAAGCGATTTTGCGGTGAAATCTTGAAATCGCGGACGGATCATGCACCGAAAGAGGACTGCGACATCTGCTCAGTTGCATGTTAATAACTTGACGGTATTGTGCCACTTGGAATTTTTCCCATTTCTTTGCTGGGTCTAATTGTAATGATAGCTGGTGTTCATTGGTATAGCCGGTCTTGCTTTTGTCATTGTTTGAGATCCAGGGCTATAAATGATTGTGATAGAAATCGGCCTGATCATTATAGTCTCGATTCCGGATGCTAAAAGCAGGCGCTGGCGAGATTGCCCTCTGCTCCCGCCCATGCAGATTCGAAGATGAGTATGTTGGCTGAAAGGGCTCGGCACAGGGTGACGGCTGCGCCTCGGAGGAACTTTCAAGAACCCCCTAGCGTGCCGTGTTCTATTGCCGTGACAAACGATCTGAATTTTAGACGCGAGATGAATGCTATTGACTTGTCATCCGAACCAAGGTGGAGATGAGAGCGGTCTGGAAATATCCATCGTTTTTCTGGACGGCAAGCTCCGTAGATTTGGCTTTGGGACGGCGGGGGAGGCAGGTCTTGCTTAGGCCTCTAGCTTTTCGATTCTTCCTACCCTGGTAAACAAGAGGAAGTGATAATGGTGATCATATTGGTCTGGTGACCGGGACGTAGAATAACCGCTAAACTCGTGAAGGTGACGAACTCGCATGGGAGAATGTCCCAACTCTGTTCCTTCGCAGGGCCGAGACTCCTCAAGGCTGCCGGATCACGCGTCAAAGCTGGAGAGATCTCCGGGATAGAATGTGTCTGTCTTCGACATTAACAGCACCGAGACAGAACTACCACGCTGCTTTCATCCACCAGAAACAGACCTTAGCCACCATATATCACCACCTTCGTAAGTGCTGCCGGGAGCAGGGCTGCGGTATCACCCCCAGATACACAGACCATTGACGAGGGGAAAAACACTGGCCAACATCCTCGAACCCTCCAAGAAAGATCCAGCAAGATACGCGACGCGGCGCTCGTCAGAATGCTGCCGGCAGGTCTAGGGCACGCCTTTGTCGTCCCCACCGACCTCGAGGACGGCGTCTGGGCCTTCAAGCTCGGCGCAGCGGCAGCCCCCGCGCGGGCCCCGAGGCCCAATACCCCGCTGGCCGGGCAGCAGCACGGGCCGCCACCGCTGCCGAACCCGGTGCTGCAGTGCGGCAGCGGCTTCGTCAACGGGGCCGAGTTCGCGGTGGCGCGGTCCAACCCCAACCAGGTGTGCGATCAGGGCCGGTCCTACCCGGCCGGCGTCGGCATCGTGGTGGCGCAGGGCAGCGCGCTGGCCTATATGTGCAATGCGG
This sequence comes from Falciphora oryzae, assembly GCA_000733355.1. Taxonomy (NCBI): domain Eukaryota; kingdom Fungi; phylum Ascomycota; class Sordariomycetes; order Magnaporthales; family Magnaporthaceae; genus Falciphora; species Falciphora oryzae. The sequence continues at coordinate 2,035,272 of JNVV01000001.1, forward strand.
GCGCCGAGAACCGGTGCTGGCGCCAGGAGTTCGACGAGACCAACGGCATTATTGATGGCGGGTGCGGCAGCGGCCGTGTTGGCATGGTCCACGTCCAGAAGTACAGCAAGAGCTACGGCAGGGCGAGCCGCGGGGACAACATTTGTTGAAAGGGGCGAAGGGCGGGGATGGGGAGGGCGTTGGGAATATTTAATCATGCAGATCAGGCTTATGATATTGATTTTGATGCCAAGGGACACGCTGCTGCTTGATGATAGGAAACAGAACAATACGCAACTGCCGTCAATATCAAACCGGTATCCCTCGGAAGATGCAGCAGGATTTACTGTTCCCATTTCTGATGTTTGAAACATTTGCCATCATACTGTCAGGCCAGGTTGTCCCCAGTCCGCCTTGGCATAATCAGAAATCGCAGGCAGAAAAGCGGCCTCGCCAGCCTCAATTTCTCTTCACCGCAGCACGTCTCCCCTGATCACCATCAAGCCCAACACCGAGGACGACAGCAAGGCGCGTGAACCCCATGAGCGCGGTGTTGAGGACGGTAAACCAGTCCATCCCGAGCCAGCGGGCCGGGCTGGCGAGGACGCCGCGGGCGCCGAGCGCGACGACCATGCCGTACGTGTGGCCGGCGTCCCAGGCGAGCAGGGCGGCGTTGACGCGGCGCCAATTCGACACCGAGCTGCTTGAAAGCAGCAGCACGTTCAGCAGCGCGACGGTGCCGAAGGCGCCCGCCAGCTGGGCCATGGTGGTGTGGTGCAGCGCGTCCGGGTTTGCGAAGGGGGAGTAGGACCGCAGCATCTGGTCCGGGTCCGTGGCCGCGACGTAGCACGCCCCCACGGCCATGACGGTGTCGAGCCAGAGGAGCGTCGCGCGGTAGAACAAGGGTATGGGGTGAGGGGATGGAGGTGCCATTGTGCTGTTCGGGGGTTTTGTTTCTGGATTTGACGTGCCGGCCGAGTCGCGATAGTTGGTGTTTATGACGGAGGTTTCAGGTTGCCGTGGGATCTTTACGTGACTTTACTTTTCAACTTGGGTGTAGCCGTCAATTCTCGAGGCATGCGGACCAACGCAGTATTTCAGCATGTTACATCAAGCTGTGTCAGCAGGCGCAGGCGGGGATACCCAGAGTTTGGACGATCAAGCATGGTCTCGGCGTCAGCGCCAATGAATCCTTCAAGAGGATGGGTTTGCTCCTGGTTGCGAATTTGCGAGCCCCTGGCTTATACATAACTTGTGCAGGGCAATGGAGCAATATAAGCAGCTAATAAACCAAATGCACCCCGGCCATCGATCCCTTCGCATCTGCAAATCCGAGCTGGATCATCCTCCACCAGCCCTAGGTGGCGGGCATGGCTCTAATCTGATGCCAAGGCACCAGATCTCGTCGTCTAGCCTTTCAAGTCTTTACCCGCGATGGAAAGACGGAAAGTCGACAATTACATACTTTCACGCTACCACCCCCTGTCTAATTCTCCAATTCAAAAGCGCAGACCATTCTTAACAATGGCTACCTCTCCTTGCTTTGGGCAAAAGAAGGTCGCATCCACGCCGTTTCCAACCCGCGCCATGTGTGCCGTCGTGGTATTGAGCCAATCCCGAGGCAGAAAGAAGTGCCGGCGTAGTCCAACGAGGTCCAAGTCCGGCCTCGGAACTGTCTGACCTGCGGCGCCATCACCACCGCGCGTGGCTGGCGTCGTCCCAATCGAGCTAACGTCGTATGAGAACACCCATCCGTCTAGCCCGAGAAAGATCAAGTTGCCTCCTTTCGACCCGAGGAGCAGTTTGACCTTGGAGCCTACCTCCGCTGGAAGTTCTTGCCGGTATTGGTTTTGGTCGTCAGGACTCGGGTTTGGAGCGGACGGGGTGGAAGCGGTAGCACTCATGTTGCCTTTGATGTCGACTAAATGTAACTCGACACCCGCGTGAGACACCATCGCCCAGGGAACATCGTCCGTCGACACGGCCAGGATTCTTTGGCTTCCGTCGTTTATCGGGGCTGACCACACGACGTTTCTGCAGCGGCGGAACCTCTGCGGGCTCGGCGAGGAGCTCCTGTAGACCTCCTGGCTTCCATCTGAAGGCTCACTTTCGCGTGAGAGCGACGGCTCGGAGTCCTCGACGCTCGACTGTGGCTGCCTGGGACCCGCAGCGTCCGTATCCAGCTCTCTCCCTGATAGCCAGTCCACAGCATGGCTCTTGAGACCACGAAAGCAGACAAGGCGGTCTGGCTGCGTCGGATTCTGGCACCAGTGTCGTTGTTCCTTTCCCTCACGCGACGGAGAAGTGAACAACTCCTGCTTCCTCTTCAGGTCCCATAGCCGCTCTCTTTGGCCAGTGCTGACCCATATCAACTTCTCATCAGGATGGAAGGTGAGCTGTCTGACGGGCTCGCCCAGGCGGCAGTCAAGAGCTGGAAACACTGCCCATCTGCCTTTAAACCCGGTATCAGCAGAATCTGTCCTGTTGATGCTGGTGGTGACGTCGTTGGCCGCGGGCTTGTCTCCCTCCTTGATCTGGAGCTTCTTCACGATGAGGTGCCCGGAGTCGTCACACGAGGCTAGGTATTTGCCAGACGCCGACCATGCAAGCAACGAGACTTCAGTAAAAGCTGAGTGCGAATGCACCTTGCGCAGCCGTTTCCCTCCGTCGAGGGCGTCATGAATGATAACCGACCCGTCCTCGCGTGCGCAAGCGAAGAATTTGTCCTCGGGTCCCAACGCAATGGCGGTGATGGTTGAGTTCGGGCTAGATTGAGAGGAGATCACAGGCTGAGTCAACATAGAACTGCCCGCAGTGCTCGTGGAGTCTTCGTTGTCCTGGTCGTCAGACTGTACGAGTGCGTCGGGCTCCCAGACGTTACAAACGGACCCCCGCACGTCGTAGAAACGCTGACTGTCGGGACTGAAAGCTGTAGCTGTGCTCGGATCACCGCTGTTGGCCAGTCGGTAGAGGAGGCTGAGATGCGGAGTCGCCCAAATGCTGATCATCCCGTTGGACTCCACCGTGAGGAGAAGAGACCCGTCCTCCGAGATGGTCATGTCGCGAGCCCGGACGTTGGGGTACTCAAGGATGTCGTCGTCTGGGAGCGCCCATTCCCAAAAACTGGTGTCGTTGCAGAGGATCAGCAGCCGGCTGCCATCTGGGTGCCACACCAACTGCTCGGGGTCCATAAGGGGGTCGGAGAAGCCACGACTGCGACATCTCATGGGCGACTTTCCTCGGTTCCGCGAGTCCTCCACAATGGGCGTCCTCCCACGCCATGCCATGGCCACCCTAGAAAGGTCGGGACTAATTGCTTGCCTCCAGGGCGACCCCTGGTACCCCGAGTCTAGCCCCAGACTTTCAAGTTGCACGGCTTGCGTCACGCCCGACTCCAGCTCGATGGACTGTATAACACAGTTGTCTAGTGCTACCTTGAGCTCAGTCTCACCAGGCCCAAATTCCAGGCTTTGAACAATGGCTTCGTATACCTTGGAGATCCTATGAAGCCTCTTTCCCGTCGAGACCTCCCATACTGAGTAGGAGCTGTAGCCCGAAGCGGCCAGCTTATTCCCAGCTCGACCGATCGCCATCATAGAGACGTACTCTCCGTGGTCTAAATTGCGTACCCTCTCGCAGGTCTGAGCGCTCCAGACGGCGATGTAGCCGGCGCTGCTGACCAGTGTGAAAAAATAGCTCTCCGTTGCGAGTACGTCATTGACGAACTCATCATTGCCGACCACTACGCTCGCGAGGCAGTCGTCCCAGGCCTCGGACGGCAGGCCGCTGACTGACAATCGATCTGATCGAGCAAATGGCGATACGGAGCGGCCATAATTCTTGCCGACCATTGAGTGCGCAGGGCACATCGGAGGTATGTTGCGGTAGACTGAGGAAGGGCTGCAAACGAGGTTAGCGGCGAACTTGCCAGCTATGCGTATGAAGTCTGTTGCCCAGAGCCGAACCCAGTCAAGTGAGTCTTGGGCGGCCGGACTCGCTGGGCCACTCGCTGCCGTAGAGATGTTAAGGTCGAGCAGGATGCTGCAACTCGACCTTTTGGCGAACTTTTTTATGTGTTTGGCTGATCGGACCAGAGTCGCCATCTTGCGCGAAAGAGCAACCCCTTCAATCCAAGACAAGCAATATTTGAGCAGAAAAGCCTTCAGGGCTTCGATCACAGCGGGGCTGTCGGTGCTCGAGCGTGACAGGTGATATGCCCACTGAGAGGTCGCATATTCCAAGAGGGCGTGGTCCTTCGCCATCGCTGCCAGTTGGTTCGATGACGGCGCGTTCTCTGCTTGACCCCACGACGGTGAAATGTCACTAAAGCGTCTCTTCCACTGCTCGTCGCTGAGGTACCTCAGACAGGCCAGGGTAACATATTCATGAGCTCGTTTGGCGTCGATCCAAGGTGGCCTGCCGTCTTCGCCGCCATGAAGCAGAAACTCCCGTGCCGTTGTGTGGATGAGAGATACACTGGGGCGGCCAGGTTCTGAGTTGTCGACTGTGATGAAGTGGCCGCATATCTGCGTGAGTGATACGGCCAGGTTCACGAACTCGCCAAACTCGGGCTGCAAAGCGACGGCAATCTCGTCCACGTACAGGGACCTGACACTGCAGGCAACCCATTGCAGGACCTGTTTCGCGATTCTTCGGTTGCGGAGCGGTTGCTCTTCCATCACAGCCACCATCCGGCTGTACATTGCTGACATCCCCTCGGGAATCTCTGTCAGTGCTGCAAGAATATCATTCTTGACGTGCCAGCTGTCCTGAATGATTTCTAGCACTAATCGAGCCCAGAGAAACGAGCCGGAGACCCTGGAAAAAATCTCATCTTTCACAAACTGCTGTGTGGTCAGGTCATCCGGGACGATATTCTGAATCGCCTTGGTGACGTAGTTGGCCATATCCTCTGTCGTATCCGACGGTCGCAGTGTGTACGTTAATGTCCTGGTCTGGTCCCATGATGGGAGACCCTTGAGGGGCCTACTGGTGATGAACACGCGTATCGGCGTCCGGGATTGAATGGCAGCAAGTCGCGGTAACAGGACGCTGGGCGTGTCAGACTCGTCTATGCTATCCAAAACCCAGTAAATGGGATTTTCTGAGCGAATCTGAAAGAGGATTCCCTCAAAGAAACGCTCCCAGACTGTCTGGAAGTCCATGTTGGAGTCTCCAAGAGCGAACGACATTCCCGTATCTTCGTGGAGCCGAAGAACCTCGTCTCTGAAGGGTTTGTTAGTAAGGGCCAACTGGGCGGCCAGAGAGTGGAAGCAAGCCTGCTTTGTCCGCTTCAGGCGGTTTTTGCAATCAAAGAAGTGATGCTGGACATCCAGACCCATTGATTTGAGCCGGTTCACTGTCACCCGGGAGAGAACTGTCTTGCCCGTGCCCGGAAGGCCCGCGAGGAGAAACTGCCGGCATTCAGTCTCGTCGCTAGGATCTGACAGCCAACTTCGAAACTCTTGTCTCTCGAAAAGCCATCGGCCAGATTCGGCAGGCACTGTAATGTTGGTTTCAACACCCATATCTTTACCGATATCCCTGAGACCAAAGATATCGGCTACCCGCCGCTCGATTTCGAGGCTCGAGGAGGCCTCAGGGACAGATGGCCCCGTGATCTTGAGAGGGGCAGGGGCAGCTGGTCTATGGTGTCAGTGGCGAAACCGCACCACGAACTAAGGCGAGATTTCGCCGGAGATATTGGGCAACAGGTTTGCCACATATGCCATGACTTACTTCGTGGAACAAGGTCGGAAACCCATTTCTTCAAGACACCCCTGACCCTTCGAAAGTTTGGATCAGATCTATCCTTAAACTTGCACACAGTATGATGGTCACCGTCCATGCCAGCCGAAATTTCTGAAGGGTAACCCAACACGGCCGAGGACTTTTCCACGATCTTCAGGCGTTGCTTTAGCATCCCAACTCCTCACAGAACCGGGGCTCTTGACCCGGTTGGCGGCTGTAGAAGGCTTACCATTGCTTTTGTGAGGCCGAGGTTTGTCTTCAATGTCTCGTAAAAGGAGCAAAGCAGCAAACCGTCACAGTAGTGTCGGAAAGTCTCGTTTATATCTTGAATTATGTCCGAATGTATGTCTAATCCAGCAACATACGCTTTTGAGGACGTGACGAGCGGGGCGGACCCTAGAACGCTGTTGAGCACTTTGGCGTATTTTGAGCCACGATGAGGTGTGGCGAGAAAGAGGATGGCCCTGATTCTGGAAACCAGTTCGGTGTACTGCTTGTCGTGCTTCCCCATTGTGTAAGCCTTCTTCACGATAAGGCCTCCCATCGAATGGACGACAAAGATGATGGGTTTTTGGAGGGCCGAGTCCGTTCCACTATTTCGCCCGTCGTCGAGCGCTGTCATGAGTTGCAGGAGCAGGTCCTTGGCAAAATCAAGTATGGTGAGGTTTGTTGCTGCTCCCCGGAAGCTCGCATTATAGCCGAAAGTCCAGACGCGGAAGGCGCCGAGCGCGTCGTCCTCTTCGGCCAGCCAGCCCGGCCAGAAGAGCGCCGTATCACGGTTCCACGACCAGGTGCGCCATGCCGAGCCACCCAGCCCGTGCACAAACACAATGTCGCCGGCATCGCCACCGCCGCCGTCAACTGGGTGCACGAGCTGGAGGCCGAGCGGGTCGGCGGCGGCACCGCCACTCCCGCCCCCTCCGGGCCGGACGCCGAACGAGGACGAGGATGTGTGGCTGGTGTGCAGCCGAGGTTTTGGCCGAGGCTGAAGCGCAACATCGGAGTCCTCGGTGCTATTGACAGAGGATCCGGGTCGGAGGCGCCCGGGACGAAGCTGCGTGCCCCATTAGCACTGGTTTTCACGTGCCCCCGGGGCCAGACGTAGGCCAATTTACCATGATTTTTGTCACACCTCGACTCAATGCCAGCAGAGCCAGCCGGGTCCAGTGAGCCAGACCCCTGATAGTGGCTTGCGCGTGGGATTTGAGGTGAGCGAGGCAGAAATCAGGGCCTGGAGAGAAAGAAGGTCTATTTCTGCGAGCAGCATTTGGGAGCTGGACTCGCCAACGCACGACCCCGCACAACAGGCAGCATCAGGCAAGGCTGCCAACAGACCCGTGCAACGAAATTAAGCTATACAATTGGCCGCTTGTGATGACCACTAGGCGGGCAGGCTAGGTCGCCAACGGATGGCAGAGGCACCCGACGGGCCCATGATAAAGGCCGCCGCCCCTTGGGCGCATGGTTCCGGTCTCAGACGCGTCCCGGTGGGCGACCTATAATTGAGGCCCGCACGTATTCCACCGACATACGTGGAAAACGAAAGCATCGAGTACACGGCTTAGAAGTCCCACGACAAGGCCATGATGCCAGGGGGCTTCGTGTCAGGCTTGGACGGAAGTCAGCTGGCCCGCTGCCGTCTCTATCCCGATCAGGACCTCGGACACCCCACTGCCTCGACACCAGCGGGCACCTGACGGAGAGCCTCCCCTTGTTCTCGTTGAGGAACCACATAAAGTCCCCAAGGAGGTGGACCCCCTATGGACACATGCTCCGTGGTGTGCAGTGCGATGTCCGTGTCGGGCGTCCCAATCGCCAAGAAGTCCACCCCGTTATTCCTTACCTGCAGCCACTCCGCCCTTCCCATTTGTTCCTCATTAGCAGGTATGCGGTAAAAAAATGCATGCTTATCGAGTTTATGGTGAGCCACGGCTCGTCGATCGCCCTCGGTTTGCCGCAACCCGAGCAGCTGTCGTGAATACCCTCGGGCACGTACGGCGAATACTCCAATGACCCCGGCACTCATTTCCTCCTGGCCAAGTTCCGCGACATCGGCGCACAGGTGAGTTTTATCCATCTATTAATGCATGATTTTACATCCCACGGCATCAAAGCTGATATTATTGAAAATGCAGAACCGCGGAAGCTAGCGGGAGACCCGCCCTGGCTAGAACGGCCCAGCTGGGCCATACCCGTTACCCGTCCGCCACAGGCCCTCATACTCGCTCTGTGCCAGGGCTGCCCCGGCCCTCCTGGTCCATGCCCGTTGAGCGACTGCCAGAACCTCAAAGTGGTCGGGGAGATCTCGCCGTTGACGTTGAGCACGTTTGCCAGCCACTTTATGCCCGCATTGTCGGAGCCGTACGTGGCCCGATACGTTGCTTCACTCGCCGAATACCAGCCCGCCGCTAGGTACTCTATGTTGGTGAGCAGCTGGTCAATGAAGTAACAGTACAGATCCCGCAGCCCCGCCTGGGGTTGCCCCTGTGCCCGCTGGGGGCGCCCGATCGAGCCCGCATCGGAGCCCCAGTTGTAGATGGCGTCGAATTGCCGGCAGGCCTGCTCCATGTGCTACGACGCGGCGACAAACCTTGTCCAGACGTCGTCGTGCTTCATGTAGGGGGACACGGCGTACACGTCGCGGTGCTCCTGCCCGGTCTTCAGGTTGTTCTTCAGGGCCTTGGTCGGGGCCTGTTGCCCCTGGAAGGATTTACCCTTCCTGATATTCATGGTATCGTACGCGATCACAAGCCCGCGCGGTTTATGGTTTCCGCCCAAGCCAAACGTCATCTCAAAGAATAGGCTCCTAGAAACCGAGTTCCACTCCGGGGCCCGGGGCGCGATCACCTGGCCCGCTGCCGTCTCTGTCCCGATCAGGGTCTCGGACACCCACTGCCTCGACGCCGCCGAGTACCCGGCAGGGAGCCTCCCCTTTTTTCCGTTGAGGAACTCCATAAAGTCTACGAGGAGTGAGCCTCGTACACGTGTTCCGTGGCGTACTGTGTGGTGTCCGTATCGGGCGCCTTCAGCTTGGTTATTCGAAGGCCGCACGACGAGTCACTGCGCAGGCCCTCGGGTCCGTACCATTTGTTCACTCCGCTCTGACTCCTCGTTGCGGTCCCGCAGGTCTCGTGCAGGCCGCACGGCAGCTTGTGCAGGGTGTCGGTGTGGTCGTACCAGTCCAGGACCTTTTCTTCTGTCTTGCGCTTCTCAAGGTGGCCCGGCAGCCCGGACTCGGAAACGTTGAGAGACTCGAAGAAGCCGTCGTCGTCGTCAAAGCCGCGATCGTCAAGCCTACGCACCAAAGAGCCCCCCGCGTTGACGGGGCACCGTTCGCCCGTCGGCGGCTCGTAATCGCATGATTCTTCCTCGGCGCGCTCGGCCAGTCCGGCGCCGCTGCCACTGCCGCAGAGCGGACATGGCGGGATATCCCCCACGTTTACGTTCCCTGGGCACAGCAGGCCCTCAACACGGGAGATCAATGGTCCATAGACCTGTGCTCGTTTGTCCAGGGAGTGGGTGGTGGTGTCGCCCCTGTCAAAGATGGAGGATGAACTGCTGCTGTTGTTGTAGGCGAGCCCCCGCATACGAAGCTTGCTGGGTCCGGGTGTCCAGCAGGCAGAATTTCCATCAGTTGGATACATGGTGACCGGGTCGAGGGAGATAATGGGGGATGGGGATCTAGGGAGGGCCCAGTAAAAGGCGTCGGGGGCTTCGACCGTGGCTAGAAGATCTGCTCCAGCGTCGACCCCGTAGCAAAAAGACGAAGGCGGCTGGTATTCGGCATGGAAGGTAACATAACCGTCGGCGGCTAGGCTGACCGCACAGCTATCCACGGGGAGGAAGTTTTGGTTAAAGTCAATGCCGAAGGTGATGGTGGGCTTGACATGCGCGGTAACATGGCCGTTGAGGGTGAAATCCCACTCGAACTTGGGCGCCTCGAAAATCTGGGTGCCGTCCTTATTCAGGTTCTTATCGCTTTTAGGCACCCACTCGTCGTTTTCGGCCGGGTAGGTCTGCCTGGTATCCCATTCCGCGAGCTTGGCCGAGGCCTGGAAATTGACGCCCAGGGTCGCCTCGCCCTCGAGCCTCCTGAAAAGCTTAAAGTTGGGACCGATGGTTACGATTCCGGGCACCGAGAACGCTGCCCCGAACTTGTCCGCTAAGAACATGAGGATGTCCTTCGTATCGAAGTGTGCCGTTACGGCCGCCTCCATCGCGAACTTGGCCGAGACGTCGCCCCTGTTGCGAAAGTACAGGTAGGACTTGCTGAGGTCTACGAGGGCCTTCTCGGACCCGAGGGTCGTGATCAGGGTGAAGCCGTAGTTAATATCGACGTTGACGCTTGTCTCGGCTTTGACCTCGAGCTTGGCGTCCACGTTGGGACAGGTGAGGCGCTAGTCTATGAGCTTGAGGATGAAGGCGTCACTGTAGCTGTGGCTGCGGCCGACATCGCCCCTTACACCGTTTAGGAGTCCCTTCAGCCAGTCAATGACGTCTCTGCAAAAGACATAGATAGTGTTAGCGATGATTTGATCTTGGTGTTTCGTGCTGGATTCAAAGCTGGAGGGGGGTTTGTTCTCGAAAGAAAACTCACTGTCCAAACACCGTTTATGCAACTCCTCGGGCGCCAGGTCGCCGAAGTGGGCATCATCGCGCCACTCCTCCTCAAGCCAGCGCTTATGGCTCCCAGACACGACTCGCCCACGCTCAAGCCTCGGCGGACGAGGTAGTGTGGGAGAGTTTGGTTCTTGCTCTCGGAAAGTGACTTGGCCCGGCGTACTTGCCTGGACCGCACCCTTCGGGCATCTAGATAATGGTTCCTGGGACGCCGTAGCCGAGGTGGATCTTTCCGCAGTTGGAGTTTTCGCTCTGGTCGGTGCACAGCATGCGGACCGTATGCTCCCCCTCCGTTACCGCGTCCAAGCAGTCAAACACCTCCCAGTGGGACCCGTTACGCCTGTCTAGGGTCGTCTGGACCGCGTCCGGGCTGGTTATAACGACGAAGCCAGAAGGGGCATTGTTCGGATCCTCGGAAAAGGGCGCTAGGTTGCCGCCGCCGTAGGTCGGGTCACCTTAAGCGTGAACTTGGTGTTTGACTCCTTTTCCGGAGGCGGGTTCTCGAAAAGGTACTCAAGGGGCACAAGCAGGAAAGGCGACATATCCGCCGGGGGGTCGCAGCAGAAGTTTCGATTCCGGTGCTGATTTAAAATCCCACAATCCTGCACTTCTCCCTTGTACGAAGTCGTCACGGAAACCTGCCAGCCAGTCTCGCAATGGCCGTCGAAGCAGCTCCCGGGCTTGCCGTGCCACCCGCAGTTCTCCCACTTCTGGTCCTTGGAGCAGCAGAATCGGTCCTTTTTGTCACCGCTGCAGTCATTATTCCGCCAGGTCATGTCGTTCGAGTTCGAGTTGCAGCTGTTGCCGCAGCCTGACCAGCGGCAGTCGGGCACCGCCGCGTCTGCCTTGTAGCAGAGAAACGCCCTCCCATCAAGACATTAGGTGAGAATGCTGTCGCTATAGACGGAGGACGCCAGGGCAACCTCGCCGGCCTCGCATTGGCCGTTACAGAACCCAAAAGTCCCGAGGTGCTTGTTCGGCGGATCGTGTCAGCGAGGATAACGTGATTCGTACCAGCCCGTACTTGGCATATGGGAATCTTCAGAAAACGCAAGGATAGATAAAGAAACAGGGTGACGGAAAACAAGGGGCACGGAAAACAAGGGGCACGGAAAACCTACCATTCTTTGGGATCCGGCGCAGACTCCAGCAGGCAGCAGACGGCGCTGCCCTTGTAGCTTTCGTCAAAAAAGGCATAGGGCGAGTACTGCTAATTGTTGATCATGATCTCGCCAGGATTGCAGTATGAGTGCCCACACCGTGACCCGGCAATGACCTCCACTGACTTTGGACCAGTTGTTCGCCGCCGTAAATCTCTCCGCGCGGGCGTTCAGCTTCTCTAGATAAACGACCGCCGAAAGGGTGTCTAAATCCGGGGTGTCGAGGTCGGCGGCCCAAATAAGCAGGCCGCTGAGGCCGATCGAATTGGCAAACTCTACCTTTTGCTGGATGGTGTCGAAATCGTCGTAAAAAACCCATTGGTCGCCGCCCTATGTGATCCATTTGACCGCGTTCTTTTTGTCGTAGTAGGGGGTCAGCTTGTTCCTTTTGACGATGTCGACGATCTCGGCATACGACAGCGTGCCCGAGTTGTCGGTGCAGGGGCCTTTGGAGGCGCCGCCTTTAAAAAGGCAGCCCGGTTTGGAGCAGGAAGGATCCGCTAGCTAGAAAGACCGTCCGTAGAAACCGATTCCCAGAACCAGCTTCTCCGCATTAACGCCGTTCTTCCAAAACAGGTTGAGGGCCAGGTTGATCTCGGTAAGGTTGGTGTGTGCCAGCACCGTTGAACCGATGGGATTGTTGGCGTCCCATATCCCGTGAAGGTCGTACGCTATAACGTTAACGGCATCGACCGCCTCGGCGCTGGCCTTGATATCAAAGTGGCGCAGATACCAGTAGCTGGTTGGCGCAGTGAAAGTGATCTCCTTGTAGCTGCCGGTTATGCTATCAAAAACGGTCCTCATTTTTTGGAGCAACTTGGTGAAGTTGACGCCGTCATCGGGATAACCGCCCCGGTCGCCTGAGCCGGGGTACTCCCAGTTGAGATCGACGCCGTTAAAGGCGTACCGCGTGAGGAAAGTTTTGACACTTGTAATGAACTTGGCGCGGTTGCTGTCAGACGAAACGATGTTGCTAAAGACGGGCTGCTAGATGGCGTTGGTTGAAAGTCCATCCGCCTAGCGCAATGACGACTCTTAGGGACGGGTTCTTCCGTTTTAGGCCGGCAAATTCAGCTTGAGTGGACTTAGGCGGGGGTTTGCCGTCGTCCATAGGGATGATTTCGAAGCTGTCGGGCTTGATGTAGCCAAAGGAATAGTACAGATGGGTTAGGCTGCCCACGGGTATGTTTTAGATACCCATCCCGATGCATTTCTTTTTGTAATTCCAGGCTTCGTAGTAGCCCACGATCCTTCTTTGCACGTCGCCGCCCGAGGATCTGGAGCCTGGCTGCTCGCAGTTGCTCTGGCAGCTGGTTTTTTTTGTCCTCGGTCACCCCGCAGAAGTCCTCGGTCGTGCCACAGAAACCGAACTGGCCGCAGCAAACGTTCAGGGGGCATTTAGTGCCGGCTCCTCGGCGAACCGGCCACATTCGGCGTGGGCGTCGCAGTTGCTTTAGCATTTGTCGTTGGGCGACCGTCCGTTTGTGCCACAGTAGTCCGGGCCGTAGCCGCACACGCCCGTCTTGCCGCAGCAGGCGTGGTTGCCGCAAGGCCTGCCCTCGCCACATGCGTAGGGATCGTCGGACTGGCGCCCTTGGAGAACATGGCCGTGGTCGGGTGAATAAAGATGGGCTGCAGTGGGGATTTGAGGGTATTCGTCCCGCCGGCACAGGCCGGCTTCCGACTGGGGCTTGGCTGCAAAGTCCTCCTGCGAGACCAGAGATGTTGGGAAAGGGATGCACACTGGCTGGTGGCCAGCATCGAAGCTCTCCGAAGGTACAGCTAGTGGCCAGGGCTCTAGCTGTCGTGGCAAAGAAGAGACCGCCGAGGCCAGAGCCAGAATCAGGGATAAGGAGTGGATGACAGCCATGTTTCCCAGGTCCGGGGGGTTGCAGCAAAGATGCAGAGAGAGTAGAGAGAAAGAGGCCCTGGTGTGTCCTGCCTCTGAGGAGGGGAACAGGGGCCCGAGATCAAAGGAAAAGCCACCATCTCCCATTGCAAAATGCCAATGCCAACACCAACCCACGTGCGCTCCATGCACCCATTATCAGGCAACATATGGAGCTTTCAGCCTGTGCTTCTAATAGCCCCAATCTCTTCTCACCGCCCGTTCACCAAGAAGTCCACCCCATATTCCTTGCCTGCAGCCATTCCGCCCCTCCCATGCGGCCCAAAAAGGCCATGTCGTACAAGTGCATGCCTATCGAGTCTACGGCGCACCAGGGCCGAATGGCGGTCGGTTTGCCGTACCCCGGGCTTGTGTTGTGAACAGCCTCGAGCACGGCATCAGTCTCCGGGAGCTCGTCCGGCTCACGCGGGTCATCCGGGTCCTTTTCGAATTTTTCGTACTCTTCCTTGGACAGCGGTTCGAATTCGAGCCGCGTCATGACCCCGTCTTCGCCGCCCTGCCAGTCCGGCGAGTCGCAGATGTAGATGATGGCGTGGTAGCGGTCCGAACGCCCGTTGCGTATGTACGAAGGTACGAGCCCGGGCATCCTCACCCCTTCCCCTTCCGGATCGGGGGCAGGTGGAGCGATGCCGCGTTCGACGGCCTCGATCTGGTCCGTAAAACTGCCTCGCGCGTCCCTTTCGGCGCGGTAATGCTGCATACAGTCGTTCTCAGTGCCGTTTGGGATGAAATACATATCGAAACGGTACTCGACATCGTTCGATCGGTAGACATTGTAGCTCATGATTGTTTTGTGCAGCCGCCTAGCGGATTCGATAGAGTCGGGGGCATCGGGTCGCACGTCGGGGTGGGTGAAATAGATGGAGTAGCTATAGAGCTTCGGAAGCGCGCAATTTTCCACGCCTTTCCACGTGCTGAGCGCCTGGTTGCCAGCGTGATCTTTGAATGAGACCACATGGAGTTTGCCGCGTTCAATGCCGCGGTGAGGGCCGGGACCCCATCCAGCCATTGTCAACGACTTGGGGAAGGCAGATGGATTAGGCTGGCTCGGTGCTAAGCTGGCGTTAAGCCCAATTTATTCAAGGCGGTCACGGACGGATTCCTAACGCGGGGAGTCGAGCCACGCATCTCGATCCTCTAGCCAAGAAAGGGAGCTTGTCAACCTGAAAATGATAGGGATCGGTTTACAGTCGACGGAGTCCGTCGTGACAGGACGGAGAAGCAGCAGCGCTGAGGGCATGTCCAAATGCTGTCAGGCTGTAGGAAGTGACGAAACCGAATTCAAATCCAGCGTAATCTAAACGTGATCATAAAAACACTTCCGCCCGCAGACAAAAAAGAACCGAAGCGTAAGGTTTGTGCGAAACGGTTTGCACAAAACTTGGCAGGGGTCATTACAATGGAAATGGGATAGAGAAATGGCTAAATGTGAGGGCGCTTGAATTGAAATGTCGCTCCTGACGCAGTCAAGTGGTAGCACGGAGAGAGCTACCTACCCAATCATCAGCGGTCTACGAACCGTCTAATCCTCCTTCTTCCCCCGCGTCGGCGAGGTGCCGCCGCTGGCGTCGTCCTTGAGCGCGCGGATGAGCTCGCGGCCGACGGTGAAGCTGACGCCGTCGTCGACCTGCTTGGTCCAGAAGACGTCGGCGCCTGTGACGAGGATGGACTTGCGGCGCTCGCGCTCCTTGACGTCGAGCCCGGCCGCCGCGTTGTTGCTGGCCTCGAGCTCGTCCAGGACGCGCTTGCGCATCATGTACCGCTCCTGGCGCTGCTTGCGCGTCTGCTCCGACCCGATGCGGTCCAGCACCGACCGCACCGTCGTGCGCACCAGCAGGTACACGTGCTCGCTGATGAACACCGTCAGCGGCAGCGCCCACCACTCGCCGCCGCCCACCAGGATCCCAAGGCCGATCGTGGGCCCGCCAAACATGTGCACGATGGCCGCCGTTGAGATGCTGCCCAGCCACGTGAGGAACTCGAGACTGGCAATCCAGGGGCCGATCGAGTCGGCGCGCACGGGCGCGGGCCGCTGGCTACCGTGGCAGATCTTGATGAAGTCAGACCGCAGCTCGAACCAGTTGTTGATGAGGAAGCCGATCGGCACTAGCGGCCAGACAGGAGAGAACAGGGCCAAGTGACCAAACTGCAGCACCATCTCGAGGTAGTCGTCCTGCACGTTGTACTCCTCGAGTGTTGCCTCGTTACGCGCGCTCCGCAGAAACTCCGTCTCGGCTGGGTCATCGGCCATGAGCATCTTAAAGTCGATCGTCTTAGCCCTGTTGAGCCGCGCCGACCGCCACTCCCGGTACCAACTGCGCAGCTTGTGCATAAGGTACGGCAGGATGAGCTCCTCGCCCGCGCTCGAGATCTGCCCCGTCACCGTGAGCGCAATCACCTCGTTGCGGAGCTTGTCTGGATCCGAGTGGAAGGACGAGGTCATGTGCTTGGACGACACGAAGCGGCGGATCCACGTCTTGAGGTAGGGCACGATAGCGTCCCCAAACGGCACGTATACAAACGCCGTGAGAAAGATGGGTGTGTAGCTGACGATGAAATTGAGCACAAAGAGCTTCTGGGTCTTGGACATCTCGTACGTGTCACCCGTCCTGTGATTCTCCCAGTCCGTGAGGATTGTGGTGGCCTCCTCGAGGAACGAGGACACGTAGGGGAGGGCAACGGCAAGGAGCACCGTCGGCAGGTATTCCTAGAGTATTCGTGGTTGGTCGATTGCTCCGCGCCAGCCGCTGGGCTTAGTCTGATAAGAAAACACTTACAAGATAGTACTTGTATGGGCCTTCGTACGCCTCCGATATCAAGATCTCGAGCGCGAAGACCATGGCGATAATGCCACCCAGGCAGACCAGCGCCCCAACAAAGAAGGGGATCTGTGGTATCTGCCACACGACCTGCTTCCACCGCGAATAGTGGTGCTGCACCATGCCGTACTCGTCCTTGGTGACCTTGTCGGGCTTGAAGCCGGGGCGGTTGACCTTGAGGGTGCCGACACCCTTGACGTTCCACCGGATGCCGAGATCGACCTCCTGCAGCTTCCAGTACTCCAGGAAGATGATGCACCAGAGCTCGATGACCAGGGCGTAGCCCAGCGAATACTTGGGCAAGAACAGCCACGCGAAGAAGCCGGCGATGGCAGGGAAGAAGAGGAAGGCGATGTAGGTCTGCAGGAAGGCAAAGTACATGGCGACCTTGGGCCCGAACAGGTTCCGTATCTTGTCCAGGTCATCGTTCCGCAGAAGCACGCGCTTGCTCAGGTGCACCAGCAGCTCCTGGTTGACCTTCTCGTTGTGCAGCGGGAAGATGGACTTGACGTTCTCCCACTTGCCCGTCCCGGGAGTTATGCCGGCGCCACCCAGCTTCTTGTTCCAGTGTACGAGGTGGTACATGGACAGCAGGTCCTCGGCCTCGAAGGCACCGTCAACGATCTTATGCTTGCCCCCGACCTGGGGCTGTTCGGACGAGACCCCATAGAGCCAGTCCTTCACCCTGCTCTTGTAGACGGCATGCCCAAGAAGCTCTCTCGGGGCTTTGACGAAGATGAGGATGCTCTGGTCATGGCCGGCTCGGATTTCGGTATGCAGGCCAATGCCTTCGAGGTCGTCGAGCAGCTCCTTAAGCTCTTTGAGGGCCTGGTCCTCATCTGTTTGGCGAACGTCGATGCGTCCGGGTCAGCACGTCGAAGCTTCATCACGAGCTAGAATGGCGGAGCGGAGGGAGGCGAACCAAGCTTGCTGAAGTCGAACTCAATGACATATTTGTCGTGGTACGTTACGGTTTGTGGCGGGGGCCTGCGAGGCTTCCAGTCTGGAGGCGGTGGGAACACATCGTCTTCGAGCTGGAGCTTGGGGACTTGCACACCCATCAAGGATATCGTTCAGCCGCCGCGGGCGGGCGGGCCGGTATATTAGCTACGAGATAATGGATAAGGGAAATTAAATAATATGGGAGGACGAGCCCCGGTCAACAGGCAGGCGCTTAGCCGTCGACGATACGGCGGAACAAGGCGAAGCAAAGAAGAATCGGAAAGCCACGTTTGGGGAGTGGGCTTCTCTCGTCAGCTGGTGATCAATCCAAACCACACGTTGTTTGATCCGTCAAAGGCTCCAGCCTGAGGACATGCGAGGTGATGAGATGGACGATTATGCCGGTGCCTTGTGAGGGCTGACGAGAAAAGGAGAAGAGAATGGATCGAAGAGAATATGTGTGCGAAGAATCCTGTTGGAAACGCATGCTGCCTAGCCTTCCCACCCCTGTAGGGGAGACGTCAACTCGACCCTGATTGACTCGCCCATCAGCGCCAGTCTTGGAGAGGCCCACCAGCGTGTCTTGGAACGGTTTTTGTGCGTTGGCGTCGCGCGGCTCCCGGCGGCTGACGGGCGCCGAGTGGAGCGTGTCTGGCCCAATTTCCCGCGAGGGCGATCCTGGCTAGCCCGGGCGAAGATGGACTTGAAATTGTGAGCACCCGCAGACACGCGTCAGCCCTACAAAAAGGGGTCGTCGGCCACTGATCCCGCTCGGCATCCAATGTCACCACGTGCGGCATCTGCCGCTCTCAATATCCTCTCCCTTCGTCCGGCCTCTTTCCGTCCTTGGGACGAGCCGCGAGCCGTTCGGCAAGCATGAATAGCTGGGACTAGAGGCCAGATCAGTCGGTCTGGGGTTGCGTGGTGGAAGTTCAATGGTAACCGCCAAAGCCAATCAGGGAGCGGCGTGTTTTCGTCCCCGCACCCTCCAACCAACATTCAGTTGACAGAAGTGTAAATGAATTGAGATGGTTGATCTCGTGACCGCCAGGCAGACCTTAACACGCGCTTAGGGACGTCCCCATGGATTCGTTGTCTTCCATCTTATTTGGAGAGTGACTAGAGCTAGACGCATTGGAGGACTGAAATGGCTCTCCATGGTATCGATGACACCCAGTCGGTCATTTTGTCATCTCGATCTGCGTCGACCATGTCGTCGTTGTCTGCGGGAGCTATACGTGAAAAGCGACAACCGTGAGCATCTCGAGTTTGGAGTGACCAGCATTTGGGCCAAAACGATCATGGCAGCAGATACTCTCTCGGACTATTCGTAACGATCTCGTAGTCACCAACTCTTTTCAGTGCTTGAGGCCGTTTAGAACGCAGAAGCGACAATGTGCGTGGTTGACTGCAAAGGCCCAACATCACCACCGGCACCGAAATCCTGCGTCAGCGCCATCTTGGTTCAGAAACGAGTCCGAGCTGCAAATGAAGCTTGCACCGAAACCGAAATACCTCTAGCATTTTTCACCCCAACTAATAACAGACACCGCGTTGGATATTTGCCCGTGTCCATGACATGTCTGATGGCACCAGCCATCCCACTGTCTGCAACAAGAGCCGGCCAGCCTGCCATAGACATCTTGCACAGATGCCACCAGCAGTCACTCTTGTTGAAGACGGGAGCGAGCTATGCCCCTGTATCCCTTCGTTTTCGAGGTGCATATTGGATATTAGTCAAACATCCGCCGTGTTATAGCACAACGCCAGGTGATGTGGATACCTCATTTGTGATTGTGGCACCAAAGTCAGGAAGCGGCCTGCGAATAGTAGCTCGTATCAAACCGCCCACCCCAGCATCCTTCCATTCAGTCAGAGCGACGAGCAATCAGGTAAATTTACACATGCCGGCATCGTCGGCCGGCTCCTGCAGCAGGCGGTGACTCCCGATCCTCGGCAGCTTCCCCAGTTTCGCTGTCGCCTGGGCGATCTCCCGCCGGCCACGCTTTGACGGTGTGCTTGGCGTTGTAGTGCGTGCATTCATCTGGAACAATCTTAGAGCTTGGAGCTTTGTTTCCTCGGCTGCGCTCCCATTGTGCAGGGCCAGAGCTCCCGCATAAGGGGCTCCGTGCACCTCCTGGTGAAGCCATCCAGGCGAGTCTGGAGAGACAAAGAAAAAAAAGAAGTGACGTAACGATGATGTCGAGAGCAAATGGACGAAGCATTCAACGGCCACCCCCGCGGGCCAACCGGGTGCCCGCCTCGGAGCTTTCGCGCAAGCAATCCAGCACAAGCGGAAGGCGAAAGCGATCGGAGAAGACACTCCGGCAGTAAGGTTTTATCCTTGCCGTACCGAGGCAGGCAGCAAGAGCATCGCCGGCAAGAGGCAGAAGGCACACACGCACACAGAGGCGATCGAGACGCAAGCAATCGCCGATTCCTGTGCGATCTCTTCACAACACGCAAGATGCACCTGACTTCCAGCCGCTTGCTTGGGCCAGGCCCGGCCGCGCCGGGCTCTTAAAACCAAAGTGTGATTTGCTGTACCCCCATGCAAAGCCCCGGATGACTGGAGTCAGCCGTCGTTGGCCGACAGCTGGCAGTGGTTTGCTCGTGGTGTTGGACCTTCTCCGCGCGTCCAGAAGAAGTCGTTGTCGTCATGGTTTTTGCTGGCGTGGGCGCTGGAGCAAGCCAGCCAATGGCCGTGTCCAGGAGGAAACACTAGCGCTCATGTGCTAAGCATGGCGTCACAACCCCTGTGCCAAGCTAGCGAGCCCCACCACACCAGTTCCGGCAGGGCGGAACGTCACTGCCAAATTGGCCTGGCAGCCCAATTGACAGCTCCAATTCCCGTCCGTGAATGCCATCTGCAACGGAATGGAAGCTGTAAGCTTGAGTGTTTGCTTACAGGAAGTCACGATGCAGACGCCCTCTAAGCTCAGCCAGCATGTTAATCCACACGGCCTAAGCTGGGTAAGGTTTCTGATCTCAGGTGCCGGCGGAGGCTCTCCTCCGCCAAAGCATCTCAATTGCAACGGACAAGAAGCTCTAAGGTCATGATCAACCGCCAGAGAAAGCGTGATAATCAACTCCACGTACCTGGTGGCCACCTGGCTTGGCTGAATATCGTGACGGTGACAGGGATCCCGAAACGCGACCCCTTCTTTCTGAGCCACAGTCCAAGTGGTGGGTTGTTCGGACGGCGTCAGCGGGTGTGGCAAGGAGGGCGTGAGGTCCCCAGACGTGATGTCATTGCGACTGCAAACGAAGCAACGCGTCCAAAGAGCTGCGCGCCTTTGTATGACGATGCCTAGATTGGGAGCACTGGAATTTACCGATTGGCAGCAGGCTGCACGACGGAGAGGAATTGGTATCCGCTGTCCATAAAGAGGAGAAAAATCTCCCGCGCAAAAGTCTATGACGTAGCCAGCGCCTAATCCGCTCCGTTCACATGTGCCCTGCTCTTACCAGGTAGCTTCGATCGATCGCATCACAAGCAATAACGCTTCACCACCGCTAGCAAGGGCACCTTCCACCATTGATTGGATCACTCGTGCGAACACGTACCTTCCGCAAAGCAAGACGCGCCCACGCAAACGTCTGCCTGGAGCTCCGGATTCAACACTCCGGATTCCTGTCCAGGTCCTCTATTTAAACCCTCCCTCCCTCCTCTTCTTCCTCGCCCAGCTTTCCTCCTCCATCATCACACAATTAACTCAAGATCTTCACTCTAAACTTGAACCAACAATCAACACACAATCTTCACTTGCAATCTTTGCAGCAACCACCACCAACTTCACAATGGAGACCGTCAAGAACGCCGCCAACTACGTCTCGGACAAGGTCCAGGGTACGCTCTTCTCCCTCCGGCCCAGCCTCACTTCTGCCTCGCCCCGTCTGGATCTCTTCCATGGCAGCCCTTGGCAGCGTGCCACGCCAGCCTGACCTCGTCCGCCATCACCGCGTCGCTAACTCACTTTGTCTCTCAGGTACTACCGCCGGTGCTTCCAAGGAGTCCAACAAGGAGGTCGCCAAGGACAGCAACGCCTCGGTCAGCACTCGGTAAGATACCACTCCAGACCCTTCGACATTTCTTGTCTCTGACCCTGTCTAACACTCACCTTTCTCCCGCACAGCTTCGAGGCTGGCAAGGATGCCGTCTCCGACAAGGTCGATGAGCACAAGCACGACACCTCCGCCGAGGTCAACAAGCAGAAGGCTACCCACTAAGTCTGCCTTCGCAGCGACCCACCGACCATGACACTTCGGCGATGCACAGGGACGCACTGCTCCTCACGGCCTTGGGAAGGCGTTTCGGGTTCTCTTTCTACGACGAGTGACGGAATGGGGCACAGGACAACATAGCATGGTTAGGTTTTGGGATTCGTCGGACTCTTGCAATACCCTAGGAGCTGTTCAGCTAGACCTATAATCAAGACCGACATACAGAGCACCACACTTCTCCGTCTGTCAATGTTTGCTTTCTAGTGAAAAATCCACCTCCCAGCGAGGATGCGGGCAATTGGTTCTAGTAATTGCAAGCCATGGCCAAGGCGCCATACATAAGGCTGACCCATGTCTCACAACACCGAGGCATCTCGCTAGGAGGTTGACATGCAGTCTCGATGTTGATTTGACGTCGGCGGTGGCGCGGCGTTGATGACTGGAGTTCCTTCGGAAGCTTAATTGGCAGTGTGGAGACGGGATTTGTTGCTTGACCCGCACGGACCCTGGCCTGGGGAGATGTTTCTGGAGATGGAACCACTTCAACGGCGCGACGGAATTCCTAACTTCCGACAACACCTCAACCGCTGCCCGCTGTGCTTGGGAGCCTCCCAAACGCCATACGCCGAATTCATCAGAGTTTAGCCTGTTGCTATTCAACATGTCTACCAACGCGACCTCCTCGGGCCTGCCTCCGGATCTATTCGACCAGACGACGCTGGTGTCGCTGGCATCGACACTTCTCATCCTCGCGGTCGCATACGCGACGTCGCTGAAGGTGCTGGCCTCTTCGACGCCAGGCCCGCTCCGGTTCCTCTTCATCTGGCATGCATTCGATGCGTTGATCCACTTCTTCCTCGAGGGGAGCTTCCTTTACCACTGCTTCTTCTCGTCGCTGCCCGTGTCGCAGCTCACGGTCGGCGAGGTCACCAAATACTACCCGAGCCCGGAAAACTTCCTCGGTAGTGCAGGCCGCATCTGGGGCGCCCAGGCTGGCGGCGACAACCCCTTCGCTCAGCTATGGATGGTCTACGCCAAGGCCGACAAGCGCTGGGCTGGAGCTGATCTGGTACGTGACGACGAATCCATGGATCGCCCGTTTGGCGTCGAGAACTATTGCTCATCAAATCATTCTGGTCTTTTGCACAGGGCGTCATCAGTCTCGAGCTCCTCACCGTTTTCGTCGTCGGGCCGGCTGCCATCTTCGTCTGCTACGACATCGCCCGGAAGAACCCTCGCGCCAACATCACCATGATCATGATTGCGACGGCCGAGCTTTATGGCGGATTCATGACCTTTTGCCCGGAGTGGCTCGTCGGCAGTATCAACCTCGACACGAGCAACTTCATGTACCTTTGGGTTTACCTGGTTTTCTTCAACATGTTCGTCGCTATTCCCCCGCTTGAGTTGTCCTGTTCCCCGGCTTTTGTTCCGAGACTAATCGTTATTTTGAACTACAGGCTTTGGGTCTTTATCCCGTTCTACGCCATCTATGTCTCGGTTAAGGACATTTCCAACGCATTTGCCGTCAGGACCACCGCACAAGGAAGCAAAAAGGATGAATAAAGAGAAGCAGCGGGATAGAGAGGCCAGGGTTACGGGGCAGGCAAGGGGGAAACGGTGGGAATGGGCTTGCGATGCCGGCTGTTAGCGCGTGGAATCGGGTTCTGCAGGTTCTGGGTGGCGATGTGTCACTGGCCAGTGAACCATGTTTTCGCTTCCGGGCTCGCGAAGTTGATGTTCTGGAAAGGACGAATACTCTAGAATACCACAGGACATTCCGAGTCCTACGGTGACAACCAGGAATCAAATGGGACGGTGACTGACGCGTTGCGGTGCGATAAACTGTTGTTGCTATTTTGAACCTCCATTGTGACCTTGCCGCCTGCCGCTTCAGAGCCCGGGGCGTCGGCACTGCGGGGGGCGGTAAAAATACCTATTGGCTCGCGGGAGAGTCCGGATCCTTGCAGGTATCCCGTTGGTGATCGCCGCATGATGTGGGGGCATGCAGACGGTTATGCAAGTCTTTCGAGCTCGACCCTTTCCCAAAAGCTCCGGTTCCACGCTCCGGTGGCCCGCTTCAAGCGCGCACGCGGCTACCTACAGTACGTGGATGCAGTGGAGAAGCGTGGCTCCTGAATACCTACGGGAGAGGCATGTTCGTGACAAGAATCCCACCTTTGGGTGGCTGTGGTGGTTCGAGCCTATAGCCGATATAGAATCCAGCCACCGTTAGATGGCTGAAAAGCCGAGCTGACAGCACACCTGACTTGGGCGACGACTTGAACGTCACCCGAAGGGGGTTTTCAATATAGATGAGGAGAGGGGCGGCTAGCTCAGTGCGTCTCTGCAAGCCTCTTGTCGGTTCAGACCCGCTGTCCTCATGCCAAAGGGCAAAGGCGACAAAGGAGAGAGAGGGGGGCATAAGCGAGTCAGGGGTGTCTGGTCCGACGGACGGCCCACGGCCACGCGGCGACTAGGGGACGCCTGTTTTGGTCGGTCCCCAGCGCATGGCCGTCCGGTGGTGCGATTGGACAGTCCTCACGAAATGTTTCTCAACTGCGCCCTCTTTTGATGTTTCCGCTAAAACCGGGATGTGGCCAATTTATCGTGGACACCACCCGCTTTCGTCTTTTTGTCAGGTTAGGACCTGTCGTCCGCTTCGTGAACTCCGCCTTTCTGTCTCTCTCGGGGCGGATGCGGGCGGGTGAGGCTGCGACGCCAAAGGTGGCTGACTGCTCTAGCGTCCAAAGGCAAGGGGGAGAGTACACCTCCGCAAGCACTTCCTCTGTTGTGGCCAACAAGCGTGAAACGGCTAGTGCGAAATTCCACGGGTCGGTCCTCGGCCGAGTCCGTAACCCTCCAATCCTGTAGAGCTGATTGCCTGTTCTCTGTTCTCTATATCTCTCTCTGTTTTGGCTTGCTTGGCTTCACATCATGTACACGAAGGGGCCAGATTACTCGTCGGGGAAACTGCAGCTTCGATCGTCGATTCGAGAGTTCAATGCGAAGCTGAGTTGTCTGCGAGAAAAAGGGTCAAGAAAGCAAGACAGAGGGCCACTCTATCCGCCAGCGCCCGGGATCAACATGCCATCTGAAGTTCTGTGCTATAGCGGCACCTATATCAAAAGGAATTGCTAAGTGACTCAATATCGAAGAGGCGACCAATATGGTCCTTCGTATAGAAGGGCTGCGCAGCCGGTCAAGGGTCTACCCTCACCGCCCGGCATGTGAGGCGAAAGAAGCCAGAGACAAACACCCGAAGGAATCTGTTGTCTGCGGGTCAAGACGATAAAAAAATGCCGCCACCAGGACCTGCCTTTTAGGGTGAGACTCGGCGCTCAGCTGCATGCAGTAAAACCTGGTCTGCGACGGCAGTGCTGACTATCAACGGACTACAACGCCCGCGTCCGATTCCCTCCAGTTTACTGCATCCGGCACAGTGCCTGGAGAAATTGGGGGGAGAGAGGCTTTGTCTGCGTCCGCTATATGGATGGCAATCTTATGATGTTATGTGATATTCACGTGCCTGTCAAAACAAGTCCCGTGTAGATTGTTCTGGATCCTGTGAGTGAATGCGCACAACGGGCATAGAACGCTAAGTTGGGCTGGCCCCTAACCAATATGTTTGCCGGCCCAAAGGATCCGCCAAGGAAGGGGTCCTTGATTCGTGCCCGCAAAGGCACGCATCACGGTGCCAAGACCACATTAACTTGGTATGGGAGAGAGAGAGGCGGCTGTTCTGGCCTACCCTATTAGGGAGACGCTTTAGGCTCGTCGTGGGTGTTTTGAAGTGCAGTCTTGCGTCCAGTGTGTGTGCGACTTGTGGGAAAAGCCCAGCCACACCTAGATCGAGTCCCCTCCTCTTTAATCTATTCGACACCGGCAAAGGGGCCCTCGGAGATTTGGACAAAGGAGAATTTCCACTGTTTTTGTGAGGTTGACCGCAACTTTTGCCCTGGCACCCATCGCCCACATCACCCATCAGACTGTCTCATCCGAACCGAGCCAAATGTCATCTGTTAGCCCATCCTGTCTTGAGGCGGCGGCGCCATGGATTGGCCCCGCGCGCCCAGCCTCGTGCACTTGACATGTGTGGTATTGAGGGGGGAGAAAAAAAAAAAAGCTAGCCGATGAGCGTAGGCGAGCCGTGAAGGGAAAATCCTGTCCCAGGGATGGCAGTGCTGAATTCGGCTGCGAGCAGATCCGTGGGGATAGATTGGCGAAGAGAGAGCGAGAGAGGGCTGATTGCCGTTCGCTTGCTCTGATACAGGAGACGCTTCAGGTGTAGCCCGCGCTCTATGAATTCTTCTTGGTAGCGCAAAGTAGGCTCTGGAAGGTAGTACAACAGCACGCACACATGGAGTAGGAGTAATACGAGAATGCCCTGGACTGGACATTTCTCGCAGGTCGCCGTCGCACTGCCGCAAAAGGGGAGATTCTGGCGATGGAGGAGCGCTCGTGTTGGCCAGAAGGAGACCTGAAAAAGGTGGATGTTGGAAAGCAACAGGCTGGCACGATTCCCGGCTCGAATCCGGTTGACTCCAGTTACGGACGGTTTCGCCAGCTCGTGTCGGCGAAACATTTTCGAGGGGGGACGCAGGGCGCTGGGGGTGGGATGCATGTGTCGTGATCAGTTCCTCCCGCCAAGCTTGGTCTAAGTTCTGGGTGGATAAGCATCCCGACGGGCCCAGCAGGGGGTGCCCTGGACCGCGGCGGGAATCCTCAATAGGCAGGGAAAAAAGATAACTCGCACGACGCGTTGATGCGCGGCCCATCAAACAAGAGATGCTGCGTGTATTTTGAGAGCGTTGCACCCACGGTAGATGGCGGGCAGCGGGAAGTCGGGAATAGTGCCGCTGACTAGTCCAGAGTGCCAGAGCGGAAATACGCAGCATAGATATCTGCAGTGGAGGGTGCTGAGTAATGGCAGTCCGCGAATAGACACACGTGCGCGCGCAGCCGAAAGCATCAGCTCCATCAAAGCTGCTACGGCGAATTTGTTTTTGGCATCTGCGCATCTAAAAATCGATATTTACCCACGAATTCTCCAGCAGCGCTTTGGCGAGCGCGGGCCCAAAACATTCGACTATTGAAGGGATCCATGATGTGCACAGCGGGGAAGAGCCCGTGCTGGCATGGCAGCCTTCTTTTGGGCATGCGAGACTGGGCACTGACTGACTTGGCTTGGCTGCCTGCGCCGAGGGAATTCGTTGGGGGAGAATTGAGCACGATATTTTGATGCGGCCAGGGGTCCCCTTGCAGAGCCTTCCCCACCTGCGAGGGGCATCCCGGGGCGCGCCTTTCCTGATCGGGCTAGGCCAGGGCAATTGGGGCTCTTGCGGAATCCAGTTCGCCGCACTAACGCGGCGGCTGCAGACTGCCAAACGCAACCTCGACTACTTCCTCGACCCCCGGTCGCGCGAGAAGGGGAGGGGCCCGAGCCAGCCTGCGAAACCCAGGCGTGTGTCAAAGTTGCCTCAAGACCCATCGCCACATCAATGCCTCAAACCTCGTCGACGCCGGCTGAGCGCTTTCCAGTCCCCACTCCCCACCTGCCCAGCCCACCCCTTCGCCCGTTCTCTCTCTCGCTCACACACTCTCGTTGTTGTGCTGCTGCTGCTAGCTGTCCTCTCCCGCCGTCGGCCTCAGCGGGCTGTCCGAGGGGGCGCGCCGCCGCCACCGCTTTTCGGATGAACTGCACCAGACGCCCTCTCCTCCGACTTGTTTCCAGCTTCCACCCCCGCCTCGAGGACGCAAAAAGCGGGGGGTGTGGAATGTTGGCTCGCTGTCCCCAGGGCTGTCCGTGGGGTGCTGGTTCTCCCACTGTCGCGGGAAAGCCCAGCATTGATCCTGGCAGTTGCCAACCGTCAATGGCGTTGGACGCTTGTCGCTGTTTGTCCCAGCATGTGTATGTGTGTCGCGGCCGCATGTCACGCAGAGTGCCTGTGGCTCTAGCGGATGTCGCTAGCTCGAGCCGGATGGCTGCTGCTAGCCGTTGGGATCGAGCAGCCGGGGCTCCGCTACCGAGTGGTTGTGCGCGTGCCCATCCGAGGAGCGAGAGAGACTCCAGACATGGAAGGCATGAATGATTGCTCGTGTATCCTTTTTCTTTTCCCGTCTTGGGGGCGCCGTTATCGCGCTGCCGTTCATCGGCGCCGCACATCACTCACTGCGCTGCGATATACCGGCCACGACAGGCCGCCGTGCGCATCCACCGGGGCACCCATCATCTATCGAGGCACAATCCAGCCCGTGCGGGGTTTCTCCCGTCCCCTCCAGCTCTGCGTGCCCCTGGCTCGGCAAGGATCAGGCAGGTCGTGCTCTTCGTTTCTACTCTTGGTCTTTTCCTGTCTGGACGGGCGACCCTGGGCGTGGTGGGTGTGGTGTGGGTGGGCGCGCCCGCCCGCTTGCCTGCCCTGCCCTGCCCCATCTCGCCAAAATGGCCATTGGCACTGGGTCAGGGACTGTTTCGTCTGGTCCGTGGTAGGCCTCCGCTTCTTGGATTTCTGGGCACACCACTCCCGCTTAGACGCTCCATGTCGCCTGGCCCTGCTCCACCCGGCCTTTTTTTCCTTCCTTTCCCTTGCCACTCGCCCTACCTTAGCCTTTCCCTCTCCCCCTTTCACCCCATCTCGCCGCCGGGCAGGTATCGCGGAGTTTTCTTAATTCACCACCTCCGTTCAAGCCGAAGGCCCCCGTTGGACTAGATGACTTCGCCGCCGACGACGACGACCTAAAGCAGGGCTTTAAACCCCTTTCCTACCGTTCCACCGTGCGTGGCTTGACGCCACCTTTCGATTCTTTTACGCCCACCGGGTCGCCGGTGAAGAGGCATCCTCGCTCGTTTTATAAATGCCGCTTCACGACGACGACGTGGGAACTTTCGAGATGGACGCCACCGGCTGGCTTCTACCCCGGGCGACCGAGGTCCTCAGGCCGGACAACATGACGGCTGTGGCCAACAAGACGGCGCAGCTCTTCCAGATGCAGAGGAACCAGACGAGCCCGCAGATGCTGATCAACGAGTTCCGCTTCGCCGCCGCCAAATCGATCCGAACCTCGACGATAATACTGGCCACCTTTAATACGATTGCCGCCTTCGCGACCGTGCTGGGGATCCTTTGGGAGAACTACTCGAGGGAAAAGAGGACAAGGGGCTATTCCATCAGGTACGGGTGCTGGACTGGGCGACTGCGACGACGACGAGGGATTCATCGATGTGTGAAAGGATCAATGGATGTATGGACGGCGGATGGATGGAATGATGAATGAATGGAGTGTGCTGACTTGGAGCACTTTTGCAGGCGCGATGGTCTCAACTTCGTATCGGCCCCCGAGGTCTACCCTCTTTTCGTTTCGATGGGCATTACGATCCAAGGCATCATATTTGCTGGAGCCCAAGGGACCGGGCTGGAGAGCCTCTTCGCCACCGGCTGTGCTCTGATTGCACAGACGATGCTGCCAGGTGAGAGATTCCTTTTTATCGAGCCCAGCTGTGTCGGATCTGGCGGCTAACACCAATCACAGCGCTCTTCCTCGTCCCTGCCGTCCAGGTCGTATTCGGCCTCGAGACGTATTTCAGGGCCATCCGGAGCAGGCCGTTCCTCAAGCGGGGCCCGTGGGCAGTCAGGTTGTGCCTGATGGCCGTCGCCGTTGCCTTCATCGCTTCTTTTCTTTGGGCCTACGTGGATAGGTCACCCCCATTTTGCTTCGCCGCGCTTTTTTGGTTCGTGGCGAACTACTCACTCGGATGCTTCGTGATTCTTCTCATTGTCTCGGCCATCCTTACCCTTTCCGCTGTCACCATTTTCATGAAACTCAGGAGCTCGCCGGTCGTGGGACCGACCGAGCGGGTGGATGCCTCGAGGATGGTCTACTACCTTGCTCTGGCCATCGTCTCGAATGTGAGTTGCAGAGCCCCAACACCAGATGAAGGGTCCAGATGCGAGGTGATCTAGTGGGCTGACAAGCTGTACAGGTGCTCCTCCTACCTTTCTTTTATCACATGGCCTTCTTCGACCAGCGCGACCCGCAATTCCAGGGCCTGACCCTGTCCGTGGTCGCCTCGGTGGTGGCCGAGGTGTCGGGCGTCGTGACGGGTGGACTGCACCTGTTCCTCCGATCGAGCACCATGTCCGCCATCGGCCCCAGGGAGAAGATCGACGACGAGCACCAGAAGCTCAAGACTCAGATCCGCCGAGGGCGGCCCGACGACGGCGCGGGCGACCACGGCATCACCTCGCCCAACGGCCTCCGCCGCATGGAGAGCGAGGCTAGCATGATCAGCCGCTACGAGAAGGACATCGAAGCGTCCTCGCCGTACGACTCCAAGGAGGTCGACGCGCTGTACCCGCAGCCGCCCAAGCCGTTGCACCTGCCTGCTTACTCGGCGGCGCGACCCGAGTCCCGCAGCCGAACCAAGTCTGTGTCGTCGGTGCTGTCCGTATTCAGGCCAAAGTCGACCAGGCAGTCCAACACGCTGCTACCCGCAACTACATACTCACCAGGCGGCAGTGCCACAGGAGGCACGGCTGTCAAGCCGCACCGCTTCGACTTCTCGACGCTCAAGCCGCCGCCGTCGATGAAGACGCTGGGCGTTGGCCGCCACAGGCGCGACTCGTCCATGGCCTCCCACATCACAGTCCAGCTGGGCCTGCGCCTCTCCAACCTGGACAACATACCACCCATGGAGCCGAGGCGGTCGTGCGACACCAGCTCGCCCTGCGGCGACGACGGGCCGCGCATGTCCACTATCCCGCTCGTGAACCAGACCGGTATGGGCATGGGGAGCAGCAGCGCGGGGCCGTCGCCAGTACAGCCGCAACCGCAGCAGCTGCCGAAGCCGGTGCCCAAGCCCAGCCCGCTGACCAGGGCCGTCTACGTGCCGCCCACGGTCGAGTCCGACGTCGACTCGGACAAGTTCTCGCTCGACGACGACGCCGTCATGGCCTCCTCCCAGACGCCGACGAGGACGCAGCCGTCGCCGCCGCCGCCGACGCTGCGGCCGCCAGTGGTGGAGGAGCCCAAGCGCTCGCCCGTCACGGTGACGATCCCCGCCCCGGTCGCCTCGCCGCGGCCGCAGGCGCAACCTGTAACAACAATCCAGAAGGAGGACAGCGCCGGCCCGGTCCTGACCCTCAGCCCGACCGTCTACAGCCCCAACGGCGGCGCGCAGTCTAAGCTCGTCAGCCCAAAGGGCGTCGGCTTCACGTCGCCCGTGTCCAGGTACAACAGCAACAGCCAGAGGAGCCTGAAGAGCCAGCCGAGCCAGGGCACGCTCCGCAGCGCCACGGGCAGCCAGAGGAGCGTCAGGGCCGGCGCCGGGACCACCGCCCCGCCACCCCGAAAGGCCTCCATCGCCACCCTGGCCCAACCCCCTCCCGCAGCGACGTCGTCGTCGAGCAAGGGCGGTGACTGGATCTGATGAATAAGGAGAGCCATATCTTCTTATCATGTTTCCTAACTGTTTGTTTTATTTTCTCTTTTGTGTTTTACTTCTATTTTTTTTTTTTTTTTTACTTTTTTTCACGCCCTCTGTGCGGATATAAGCGAGTTGTCTCGGCCTCCTCTTTTTGCTTGGGGGATAGGGCCCTCGTCGGCATATTACATATACTGCATATTATATACGGTGTTCTTTTTTCCTCTCTCTTATGTGTCAGGGGGTTGGGATAGGGTGGCTGGTGTATATGGAGAGCGAAAAAAGCATATCCACTCTTTTTTTGCTCACGGTGAAGAGGACAGGATGACGGGCAACGGCAGCGAGGACAAAGGGTGTTGGTTCGATCGCTCTGGCGACAGTGTACCATCTACGAGTTGGAGCCATCTTTATAATTTGGGGGGAAGGGGTTGGAGATTTTTTTGAGAGTTTGGTGGGTTGTCACTTCTCCCCCCAGAAGCTGTTCTACCACAAAGACAAAATTTTCTTTTTTTTTTCTTTACGTCTTTTGCATCCTTCCTTTCCCCACCGTCACGTTTTCCCTTGAACATCCATGGCATACATTATACCCTTGATGGTCCGGGGAGAAAATCACGTCGTTTTACTGCAACTTGGCTTGGTCCTCCTCTTCTTGGCAGACCCCTTCTCGTCATCGTCATCACCATCACTGTCAATATCTTGACCCTCAACCCCCTTTCCTTGGTTCTTCTGTTCTCTGCACCGGAGGGAGC
The DNA here is from genome assembly GCA_000733355.1 of Falciphora oryzae. Taxonomy (NCBI): domain Eukaryota; kingdom Fungi; phylum Ascomycota; class Sordariomycetes; order Magnaporthales; family Magnaporthaceae; genus Falciphora; species Falciphora oryzae. The sequence continues at coordinate 2,066,846 of JNVV01000001.1, forward strand.
CGTTCGGCACTCACGCACTGAAACGAACGGCGAGGCGTTATTAGAGGGAGCAAATGCGGGATCGGACTTGTTTATCCAACATACGTTTGTCTTTTTTTTTTTTTCCCTTGTCTCACCCCTTCCGCCAGTTCACGCCCTTGGCCATTTTCTTAGTGTACCTGTCGTCAACCCTCCCGGAGCACATCTTGGCTGATGTGCCCGCCCCAATGGGGAGATCACAAAACACAGTCGGTTGTCTGGGCCATATATACGAGAGAGGCCTCGGGGCGAGAGGGGAGAAAGAAGGGGGGATGGGCCGGGTCGACAAGGACGAGACGGGAGGCCAAGAAGGGGGTGGACACTGCACTGCACTGTACCTAGAGGTCGTATACCTTGCCACATGAACGAAAATGCAATTTACATGAACATGCTCAAATGAAGCTTTGACAAGAGCGAGGGCAAAAGAAACTTTGGCTTTGAATGCCTGCCGCTCAAGGCGAGCCGTTTCAGATTGCAGGGTGCCAAGATTCCGAAAGCAGGAAGAGTGCGCCAAGGGAGTATGCATGTTGAGATTGCGCCACGCATACAAAGACGGAACATGATGCCTCTCGGCCAGAGTAAGAGGGGAAGAACAGGAGACCTTTTTTTTTTTTTTTTTTTTTTTTTTTTTTTTTCAGCTCAGGCTTTCTTGGTCCTCCTCGCAGCACCGGCACTGGCTGTCGCGGCATCAACATCCTTGACGCCACCAGCAGCCGCAGCCGCAGCCGCAACCTCTGCAGCGCGCACGCGCCTTCGCTCCTCCCACTTCTCCCAGCCGGCCTGGCACAGGTCCTCCTCGACGACGAGGTCGCGCAGGCGCAGCAGGCGGGCGGCGGGCAGGCCGACGGCCCAGTCGAGCAGGCCGCAGCTGCGGGCGGCGGCCGTGGCGGCGAACCAGGCGGCGGCGCTGGCGAGGCCGGCGCCCAGCCCGACCAGGACCTGGCGCGTCGTGTGGTAGCCCAGGTAGACGCGGCTCCAGGCGACGAGGGCGGCGAGCGCAAAGGCGACGGCCGACACGGCCAGGCGCTCGGGCACGGACCAGGGCCGGTGCGGGTAGCGGTCGAGGCCGTACAGCTCCTGCAGGTCGCTCTGGGCCTGCTGCCAGCGCTCCCAGGCCACGGCGGCGGTGGTGGCCGAGGCAGGAGGGGGCTTTGCTGCTGTCGTCGCCTTGTCATTCTCTACTGTCGTCTCCTTCTCTTTATTTTTTCCACCGATGCTCTTGCTACCCTTGGCGGCGGCGGCAGCAGCACCGCCGCGGGGCCGGTGCCTGACGAGGAGGAACAGGGCGAGGCTGAGGGCCCAGAAGGCGACGAACTGGGCGTGCGACGAGGGCATGCCGTAGCCCTTGCCGTGGATGCGGCGGGGCCTCTCCTCCTTGATAAGGCGCTTGAGGGCGAAGTTGACGGCCTCGCAAGCGAGCTGGCCGGCGAACATGAGGGCGACCTCGGCCTCGCGCGAGGACCAGATCAGGGTGGCGTAGACGACACACAGCGCCTGGGGCACCAGGGCCAGCCAGGCGCAGGCGTAGGATACGGGGTCGGAGGGGTCCTGTTGGGTTGTTGGGTGTTGTTGGGTTGTGGTTAGTAAGTTACCACGTAATGCTGGAGGTGGGGGTGGGTTCGGCTCGCTCCTTTGCATCTTGGCTTCAGCTGGCTGCGGTGCTGCGTGGGCGCGGGGGCGGGCAGCAGCATTGCAGATGCAGGTACAATGGCAGGACTCGCGGTAGGTGACAAGTGACAAGCCACTCACATAGTAGACGTGCGTCAGGGAGAGCGAGGCGAGGGGCGCCGTGTCTGCGGCCATTGCCACGGCTTAGGGTTTGCGAGGGGACGAGGCGGTAAAAAGTGGCCAAGTAGGTGGTCGACAGGAAGCTTTCAGGGTTGCATGGCAGGTTCTCGAATGCGAGTGCAGGGCCGCGAGCCGACACACTGAGTACACCGGCCTGCAGTTGCCTCGGGACAATCACAGGCGCCTGGCGAGGTAGATGTTGGTATCCCGTGTCGTCACTTCAGCGTCCTTGGTCGGGGTGCATTTGGCTGGCTGCTGCGGGAGTGGTCGACCTGGTGAGTGGGTGGTATGAATGCAAGCTGCGTGCCCTGTGTTTCAGGTTCAGGCTGACCGGGGTCAGTCAATTCGCATGTGTCATGCCATCCGTGGCGCATGTGCTGTGGCGGTGTATGGCCTGCAGGTGTGGCGTCACCCTCCTCATGCTCCTCCCGTCACCGTCATTTGGGCACGCAATCATTGAACGAATGATAGGCAGATGACAGCAGAAAAAAAGACCATTTAGCATTGAAGATCGCTCTCATGGTCCAACCTCCTAGGCGTCTGGCTCTCCATTTTTGGATGCTGCCTGCGTGCTGCCACTACCGTCGGCAGTCTCGCCTCGCAACGCTTGTTTCCTTTCCTTCCCCTTCTGTCTCCTCTTGAGCTGCTTCTCGCGGTTGAGTCGCTTCTTCTTCTCCCTGAGGTGCTCCTCCTTGGTCTGCTGCTTCTTCTGCTCCTCTTTGAGCGCCTTGGCCTTGACCCGCATCGCTATCCTCCTCCGCTTGCCTGGCCGCTTCTTCCTGCTTTCGCCGTCTGCCGTTGCGGACGATGATGACGAGCCGTTGGCCGCAGTAGCAACAGTAGCGGTGCTAGCCTTGGAGCTGCCGCCCGCCGAGATGACGATCCTGGTCACCCTCCAGGGCTTCTCAAGCCCCCAGCAGCGCTGCGTGGACCTTGCCAGAACCTCCTCGCCCGTGACGGCCGACAACTCCCACTGCGCCCGCTGCTCCGCGCTCGGCTCTGCCGCGACGTAGTGGCTCAGCGGCCGCCGGGGCACCACGAAGCCGCCATCGCCAGACTGGTCCGCGGCGGCGTCAGCAGGCGCGAGCACGACCTTGGCGATGGGCGCAGGCCCGGTACTGCCGGCAGCCCTGGGCGCCGAGAAGAGCTTGAACTCGAAGACCTCCTCGGCTGGCGCAGCAGGCTCGCCGTCCGGCTCCGCGGCCCGGTTCGCGCCGGGGTTTTGGTCAACCCCTGCCGGGGCGACGTCGAAGCAGAGGAGCGAGGAGAGGCGCTCCTGCAGCTTCGCCTGGGCGGCGGCATCTTCTGGGCCGCCCGATTCGGACTCGGACCCGGAATCGTACAGCTTCTCTCTCCTCACCCTGAGCCGCGCCCGTGTTAGCCAAGACGCTCCAGGCCTTTAATCTAGAGCGGCACAACGTACCTTTTGGCTTCTGGAAGGTCGAACATGATGTCCGCCTTCCCGTCGTTCTGGCGGTGCTCTCGCGCTCTGTACTTTCACCCCCTCCCCTGTCCACGCAGGTGCGTACCTAGTGTCGAGCGAGCTAGGGTGCAGAAGCAAGTAGTCCTCAATCCGGACAGTCACGGAATATCCTTTTTCAGTCCGGCCCCGACCTCCGGGTTGGGTAAGTAGGTAGGCAGGCCTCGTTCCGTCACTAGCCGGCCAGCCTCGCGAAGCGCGTGAAGATAGAGAATTCTGGCGAGCCGACGGCTTTTTTCTTTTCTTTTTCTTTTTGGTGACGCACGCCCCCCCGCAGTGCCGCACAGGCTATTTTTGCACACCAGAGATTGGCTTCCAATGGATGGCGCTTGGATTAGCGGTGCAACGACACCACACCCACAGCTCTTTCGGGCGCCTTGGACGTACCTAGTCCGTCGGGGAAAATAGCGGACGGTAGTAAAGGTGTGGCGGCGCGCAGCGGGTGGGAAATAGAAGGAAATGGAGAAGCGGCGGCGCCTTGGCTATACTCCCGTGCGACGTTCCGGGTTCTTCTGGGTCGGGGGTGGTGTGTCTCCCAATCTATTCACGCGGGGAAGCGGTCCAGTTCATCTATTGAGCTTGGTTGGTTGGATGGGGCCGTGATGACAGTCGTCGATTGGGTCGGGTGCAGTTCAATTACTGCATCCCATTGATTTTTTTTTTTTGTCTCTCTCTGCCGCTCTCCATTGCGACGTTCCTGCTGATGGGCCATGTGGTGGCACGTGCTCCCCGCGTGTGCGCGTCCAGGCCTGTGCTGGGTGCTCCATGGCTATGTTGTGGGGCACTTTCTAGGCCACCGCCAGCGTTACACGAGCTAGCGGGCAGGCACAAGGCGGCCCGTCAAGAGTGCGCCACTCGACCTGATGGCAACTGACTTTGACGCCATCGCGCGCGACGTGCACACACCAAGCCCCTAAGCCCTGTATCATTTGCCAACGTCGTTCCATTATCATTATTATTCGTGTTATCGTGCTTATGTATGCTCCCCCTTGTTGCCTCTCTAGACAACCTCCTCAGCGCGGTAGAGTTCACAAGCCGCTCGGCCACACACAGCCTTGCGCCCTCGTAAAAAAAAACATCACCCGTCGAAGCCTTGGATGTGCCAATGTCTTGCCGCCTGAGACGTGTGGTTGAATGGGGAAGGACAATGGAAACGATGAGGGCAGGAACAAGGTAAGGAGAAAAGCCGGGCGCCCTTTTTGAACCAAGAAAAAATGATGTTAAAGCCACGAGGGGCCATGCCTCCGAGCGAGTAAAAAAAAAAAAAAAAAGTAACAAATTGTTGGTTAGAAAAAAGGGGTATAAGAACAATAGTCCGGGCATGAAAAAGCCTCCCACTCCCCAATCAACCATCGTCCCTCCTATGCCACACTCGCCCATCCCCTGCCCCTCGCCAGATGATTCTCCTCTTCCGCCATATTTAAACAAAATGCCCCCCAGGGAGACATCAATAGTATGTCCCGAATAACCCTTATGTGTTACATCCCACAGGCCCCGATGTCCGTGGTCTTTTTGAATATTGGTTTGACTTTTGGGGTCAGGTGAAGAAGAGGTGAATGAACAGAGGATGAAAAAAAAAAGTGTTGGTCGAAAGTAGGTGTCCATCCATGGCCAGGGACCACCATCCGAAGGACAAAAAAAGAAGAAAAAAAAATGATGAGCGCCGAATCCAAGACAGTAAGAGAGGTTGAAAGTGTGAAGCGGTCCGGTCAGTCGTGAAGGTGAAAAAAAAAGCAAAGAATGAAGGCCCAAAAATCCCAAATGGTTGGATAATGACGTGCTGTAAGGGCGAAGAAATGAAGGTGAAGACGATGGCCGCGCACTGGTGTGTGAAACTGATATGCCGTACTACTATATTACACTCTGTCCTCGTCGCCGGACGGGACATGTCGGACAGAGATGGAACTTAAACAAGCGGATTAAGGTCGAGAAAGCACACGTTATGTGGCGTTCCACGAGTAGTGGTTCATCCCGTCGAAAGATCCCCTGGCCGTTGCCGAGTATGGTGGCGGGGGAGGGGCAGTGTGTTGCGCCTGTGGCTGGGAATCGGTCTTCAGGACGCCCGCCGCGGGGCCGGGCTTGTACTCTGGGTAAGCGTACGGCCTTGAGCTGTCGCCGTTGGTGTACGAGACGGTGGCGGGGGCCTCGCCGGCCGTGGTCGTCCACGACGTCGTCGGCGGGAAGTAGTCCCTGGCCGTCGGGTGCACAGCCGAGGCTGATGTCGGGTTCGAGCCAGGTCCGCTGTGAGGGCCCGCGGACACGGTCGAGGCCTGGCCGCCGGCCGCCGAGGACACGTGGGGAAGGGAAGGAGTCCCTGCGCCCGAGCCGGTGCCTCCAACGCCCGCCTGGGAGTAGGGGGCTGGCGGCTGCTGGGTGTGAGGGCTGATGTCGGCGGTGCTGCTGCTGACGCTGCCGTATGGCGCCGGCGGGCCGTACCTGTACTCAGGCGACGACTCTGTGTGGGCCACCGATCCAATGGACGTGTGGCTCCCGTGCCGCGGGCTCTTCGCTGGCCTCGGGTTGCTGTCGACGTAACGCGGAACGCTGAGGTTGTCGGCTGTTGTCGAGATCGAGAGCTGAGGCGGGGCTGTCGTCCCCGAGGGAACGTACGCGTACTGCGTCCGGATGGGTGGCTGCTGCTGGTGGTCTGGGGCTGCGAGCGAGAGCTGCATGGCGGGCATAGACGTCTGCTGGCCCATCTCCTGTGGCTCGGCTGTGAAGTTGTTGGCTCCCGAGAGCGGCAGCTTGTGCGGGTAAGAGTCGGCGGCAGACATGGTCGTCGCCGGGTAGGCTCCCTGGCCGGGTGCCACATGTGTTGGGTTCCACGACGCGGGGTAGGAGCTGTTGGAAAGAACAGGCATCCGTCAGCACAGGAGCCCGGAGTAAGCAGTTCACTCGCAGGGTTTTGCACTTACTTGGATCGCATCGTCATTGGGCTGGGTGGCATCTTGGGGCCACCAGCGGTGAATGTGAATGCAGTTCGGGGCAGGTCCATGGTGAGCGACCTAGACTTGTCCGAGGGCTTCATTGTGAGAGGCCCAGCCACGATTCCCATGCCCGTCTCCACGAGCGCCTGACCGCGCGAGCCGGCACTCGAGCCCAGCAATGGGATCTCCTTGCGGGCCTGGAAGTTCCGGGGGCTCCTGCCTCGCACCACGATGGGGGCTGTCGTCGACTCGGCCAGCACCGCCTTGTTGCCGTTCGCCAGAGTGCCAATCACCTTGAGGTGGAGAACAAAGTGCTGCTGCAGTTCCTTTCTCCTCCCGTTGTTCGCGGTTGCGCTGTAGAATACATGTCAGCACTCCGATTTCCACCAATTGCCTTGTCGCGGTAACCACGGCGAGCGCAACGCCGGGGTCTTGGCTGCCCTTTTTGCACAGAAGAGAACGCCTGGTTGGTGTGTTGTCACAACTTACATTCTGAACTGAAGGCGTCGCCACCCGATCGGGTAGACGGCACACTCTCCTGCTGTCTCGGGGTGTCCCTCGTCGCTGAAAGGGATCAGCGGAAGCGAAGTCGGCTCCTGGTCAGGGCCAGGGTTGAGCTCGGGCGAGTTCGGCGGCGGGGTCTTCCAGGGGATCACGATGAGGCGGACCGAGTGGCCGTCGACGGACTCGATGGCCGAGATGGTCACCTCGGTGCTGCTGACGGGCACGGTCTCGCCCGTCTCGGTAACAACGGACAGCTGGCCCTTGGGGGTCCAGAGCGAGCCGCTGATTTGGAAGAGGTTGCGGCGGTAGCAGGTCAGCTCGGGCTGGAGGACCGAGCCGTCGGGCGAGTTGGACGGCATCTCGGACAGGAAGAACATGCCGTGCAGCTGCGCCGACATGTCGAGGACCTGGACGCGGCCGTGCTGGTCGAGGATGGTGTGCTTCTCAGGCACGCGCTTGAAAGACAGCAGCTTCTGGTCGTGGTTAACGCTCAGCTTGGAGCCATCGTCCCGCAGGTCCTGCACCATCTCCGTGTAGGGCGCCTGCTCCGTGTGCGAGTACGGCCTCTTGAGGTTAGGGTAGCTGTGGTGCGACGTTAGGGAGTGCTGCGGGTGGGCCTGGTGATGCTGCTGTCTGTCGTACGCGTCCGCCTCCTCTTGCGAGTACCGGCTGTACGGGTACTGGTGGCCGTCCACGCTCGGGTTTCGGGGACGCGCCGCCGGGTGGTGCTGCGCCTGCTGGTACGGAGGTGCCGCCGTGGCCGGGCTGGACATGCTGCTGGAGTCCACGGCGTGGTGGGCAAAGCGGTTCGTCTGCATGTGGACGGGGCTTCCGTAGTTGGGCGCCCACATGTTTCCGTGTGGCGGCTCCTTCAACTCTGCCATTGTTACTGAGTATGTTGTGGTTGACATGGGTGCATGCCTTGTGCGGCGAGCTGCTGGTTCGGTTTGTTGCGGCTTTCCTTCTCTGCCTTGTCCTTCTTTTTCCCTCACTCCTCTCTGCCTCTGGAGAAGATGGGTAGGGATAGTGTGGGACGAGACCAAGCGTGCGGCCTATCTCAGTCGATCGCGGGCGTTGCTCTGCGGGCGCTAGCTGTGGGCGAGGCGCATATGCCGAGGAGCTCCCACAAAAAAGAAAGAAAAAAATAATGGCGGAGGGGCGGAAGAAACTAAATAGGTGACTGGCCGGGAAGGTGGACACCTTGCACGGTCTTCGAAAATGAAAAGGAGAGACAGGTATAATAAAAAGCGAGAGAAGATCCAGTGCGGCAATAACACCTTTGTGGACTGGCGAGACAGATGTCCGGAGGAGCAGAAGAATTGTATGCGATGGGCTCGCGGGTAAGGTTGCAGGGCCAAGCGTACTTGTATAAAAACGGCGATGGAGGGGGAGTGGGTGGGCGGGTGTTGTGAAATGGGCTTCGGCACTATCCTCGCGTGGACCGTGGAGGGGGGTGGGCCAAGAAAGGCAGACGGACGCCCACTTCTTTTGCTCCCTCTTTGCGAGTGCAACGGAGCAGAGCAGTTCGCTAGTGCAGGGACCAAACCAAGCTCTATCTCTTGTCCAGGGCCCAGGCCAGACAGGGGCCAGGACCAGCAAGGGAAGGGTGGTTGTGAGGGGGTGAGGGAGCAGTGACGGCCGGCGGCCGGGGTCGCGCTTTCCTAGCACTCAAAAGACCTGCGGGCCTGGTGTGTGTTGCAGCCGTACAGGGAAGGAGATTTGATTTGGACGGGGCGATCTGTGAAGTCTGTCGCGAGGGCGGGTCTGGCCCTGGGATGCGATATGAGGTCGCGGCCTTGGAGCGGTGGGATATCGCCTCACGCCGCTGCTGTCCGTCGCGGAAGCGCAGCCGCGACACCTCGTCAGGTATAAAAGCGACGCGCTATAAATTAGCGGAGCGGTGCCGTCCCAGGGAGCTGGCCGCGCCGGAGGCTCGAGCGAGAAAGGTAAAACGTAAAACAAGGCAAGACACTGCACCGCTGGCCCCGTCTACCTGTTCCCGACCAAACTCTGTCCGGTCTGCCTGGTGTTTCCGCCGCCGCGGCGTTGTATGTACTTCGTGTGTTGCGGGGAAGGTGATTAACAGAGGGTGGAGCTGCTGCCAGTACACTTGTCAGGTCTCAGAAACGGCCGTCCTGAGGTAGACAAGGTGACCCGTGGTAGGTTCTATAGGTTAGGAGGGACGCCCTCAGGACCGCCACGGTTCCCTTGACAAGACTCAGGCGCGCTGGCTACAGGCGGTGGTTTTATTACGCGCAATGTACGCAGGGGATTATGCGCTTCTGCCGGATGCTGTGCGTCGGGTTGGTGGACACCGAGGCCGATTCATATATCGGGCATCTCTAGACGGAGGCGACAGCAGTTGGAGGATATTCGAAAACACCCCAGCTAGGCTCGTGTGATGATGGGTGTGGCTGCCGCGCAGCAGCAAGGTACGGTACGGCCAGGCAGTCCAGAAGGTGGCATTGACGGCAGGCGGGAGCGCGCGCGAGGGACATCGGTAGCAGCGCGCTGGTGGGAGGAGTCGCGCGGGCGTGCTAGCTACATGGCTAGCTGTTCGAGGGAATGGGGGCGCCAGCAGTGCGGATGGATGCCGGTACCTTTGGGGCCTTTCCTCTGCCGAAAGGAGGGCTCCAGGGGGGAGGGGAACGTCCTCGTCTGCTGTGACGCCGTGGACTGGCAGAGCCAGGTCACTGGCTGCGCGTGATTCTGGCCGACTCCATTTCCCTTGCGACTTGCGTCTTTGCGACCACGGTTACGACACAGCGAAGCCAGGACAGATTGGGTCATAATCAGGGACGTGGTGGGCTGCTGTGGGGGTGGTGCAGACAGGGGTGGGCTCCAGGAGGGAAGGAGGACAAGGCGTTGCTGGATCGACTGACTTGGAGCGTCTGCTATGGTACGGTGGGAGGTATACGTGAGCGGCAATATGGGAAACATGGAGACAGGCACGAAGACAGCGAACGGGGGTGTGCGCAGCCGGTGAGCAAAAACAGGAGGGGGCGTGGTGTGCAAAGCGGCAGGCAAGCTCCATCCACTGCCCATACTTAGCACCCAGACAAAGTATATGTACGGACAATAGTCCTTATTCCACCACGGCTTGCACAGCAAGATATGCAAGCTATGTAATCTCGCGTGTGCACCACGCCCCACAGCCGACGAAGCTGGACGGCAGCGGGCAGGGCACTGCCTGCTGGCCAGCGAGCTGTGCCTGGCGAGGACAGCGAGGTCAGTCGTGAGCGAAATGCCTTGCTTGTCTTGCCCGGCACACCATCTCCACGCCAGAGCCCACTCACTCACTTGTGCGCACATTTACGTCGTCTTCTTCTTGGTTCTCGTGGGTTCCCCGCTGTCGCCCTTGCTTGCTTGCTAGCGCCCCGGCTGGCCTTGTTGGCTGGCCTTGTTGTTTCTCGTCCTCGATCGCGGTCCCGCTCCGGACAGCACAAACGCTGCCTCAGCGTGCCGCGCCCTCTTTTTTTTTTTTTTTTTTTCCTCTCCCTCTCTTCCCTCTCTCCTCCACCCCAGGCCGGCCAGGGCTGCTGGTAAACACCGCACCACTCGCATCATCTCCCTGGCCCACCCCCCAGCGGGCAACAAGGGCGTCTGATTTGCACGAGAAATCCTCCGACAGCTCTGCGAGAGACGTGCCCGACCCGCTGTTTTCTAGAAGGCCGTTGGACAGAGGCGCCGAGGTCGTGCTGGAAACAGCATAGTGTGGGAAATAAAAAAGGAGAGGGAGGGGGCGGTCGCGCGCGCAAGCCTCTCCACAGCGAAAATCGGTTCACAAGATTGCTCACGACCAGGGGGGCGTCTGGCTGGAAAAGGATGGGGCCTCTGGGTGGGTAGACGGGCCCGCCTGTTTTTTTTTTTTTTTTTTTTTTTTTTTTCGCTCGACGGGGGTGACGCGGGACCAGGGTCGTTCTGCGCGGATGGGGCCAAGGGCGGGCAGGGGTCAGGGGTGGTAGTGGTCGGGAAAGCGCGTGTGGGAAGGAAACAAACAAAAAGCGAGAAAAGATTGCGCAAAAGACGGCCTGGAGTCGAGGCTCAATGTCATGGCCGGGTGGAGGCGGTGGTGGAGGAGGCGGCATGGGTTCGTGCCCCCTCTCTCCTGCCCTGGCCCCTGTCACCGGAGGAGACGGCCCACATCTGCGCCTCTGGGTGCCTCCACCTTTGGGCAGTGACCCATATTTCGCTGCCTCTTTGAGCAGGCGGAATCGAGCGGCATGCGATGAGGCACACACACACCTTCACTGCCTGCCTCTTGTCTCGGTTGACGATGGACCGCCTCAATTGGGCCAACAGCTGCCATCGGCGATATGGATGTGCAAGTCGATGGGCGAAGTGCTCGGTAGCAAAAGACATCGACGGGCCGGGTGGCTGGGTGGAGCACGTCTGCACACCAGCAGACCTCCTGGCAGACCTCATGATGATGCCGCGCGACTCTTGCCCTCTGTGCCGCCCGCCCGCTATCCCGTCCACACCGTCCTCGTTGCAAAGAGATGCCCTGACTGGCAGCGTGCCCTTAGTGTGCCGCCTACCTCGGCATGGTCTAGGTCTGGGCGGCCTGCCCTCAGGCCTGTCAGTTGATGACCTGTCCCGCCGCCTTCTTTTCCTGCTGCAGCCAGGACAGGCAGGCGGCTGTCTCGGCGGAATTCTTGCCTGCATGATAGGATGGGGCTATTAGGGTTGGCCGGCTCTGCTAACGGAGAGGGCGCACAGAGGTCGGTGTGTAGGACGAGACCAATATCATGATGGCCTATGTGCTGTGCTAAGTTGTTTCCCGCCTGGGAACTACCGAGGTATGTTTCCCAGCGGCATCGCGCGATGGCCGCAACGCCGTCCGGGAACTCGTGAGACGTCCCATGGGCGCGCTTGCCGGGTCGCAATGTCGCGGCCGCGCTTAACTCGGCCTGGTACTATAGCTTGTATGATAGCGCCAGTATTATACGGCCCCTCCACAGATTGCCTTCTGAGCTGTTTGCCATTAAACGAGATTTACAACAAGGCGAAACGAAATGCTCTGCTGCCCACTTCACTGCTGCACGGTTCCATGCGGCGCTTCTTCGCGAAGAACCCGACGAAATCAGGCAGAGCTGGAGAGTTCCACACCGACCCGGCCCTGCCCTCTACGGATTGGCGCGGCTCGTCCAGCGTGCAACCCCGATGGATGGGATGTCCCCGGCTCTGCTAGTTTTACGTATAAGAGCACTGACGCCTAGGGAACGGGGCCCCCACGGTGCACCTTCTAAAGCGGGAAGGGAGCCCACAAGAAGCACATGCGCCGCAGAGTCGAGGCCGACTCGACTCCCTGCTGCCCTTTGATAATGGCAGGCTTAAGAGCCGCGGATGTTGATGGTATCACGCGACATGTGTACTTTCTGTAACGTGCCTCTTCCAATGGAGAATGAGGGTATCTCGGTAGTTACAACATGCCTGCTTAGGGACACATCCGCGGGTAGTAACGCTTTGCTTGTGAAATGTCCCGTGGCCAGGCCGGCGTGCCGGGCAGGTCCTAGATCGCAAGAAACACCCAAAACGATCAAGGAGTAGGTGTCTGCAACTTGTGTCAGTACATTACCAGTGATGGACAAGTGCCAAGGATGAGGATGGTGTGTTTGAGACCTTCAACAACACCAAGTAGCTGGACTCAGTATACCATACTAGATAGATAGATTAAATAGATGTACGTCATCGACGAACTACCCCAGCGACATCCGTATCCAACATGTCTGTAGGATGGAGCAGATTCGGGCCTTGTGAGGTAGCACGATCGCCAATAGCAGCCAGGCCTGCCTCCGTGGGAGCGGGACGGGGAGCTTTGGCCATCATCCATACCTCTAGTGCCGCTCCATCGTTCAATCCTCCGCAGGTTGTACAAACTTGTGCCTGTGCACGGCACTTATTTTAGGTTTGGCATCAGCCCAAGGGACATGGCCGCCCACCTGTCTGTTACCCTCCGCGTCCAGAGCTCCCAGTCGGTCCCTTCAGTGACCTCGCATCTGCAAGGACCGCGGCGGGTTGTGGAGTTGGTCGCCTACGGGCTATGCTTGGCTTGTCAGTAGGTAGCACCGCATGTCCTACATACGTGAGGAGGCATCCCTACACTACCACCCCATGGTGGAGCGCTAGATTCGACCCTGTCGACGATGACGAGCTGCAGCTGCCTCTCGATTTTCCTGGACTCGCCTTCAGTTCCCCTTTCCTTTCCCCTTTCATGAACTCCCCCCCTTTTTTTTCTTTTTTTTTTTCGGTTTTGGCCGTTGTCGGTTTTGGCATAGTTTTCATCTGACTTCTATTTCGTCTGCCATGCCGCGTCTGAGTCTTCAACCTAGTCACTCCTTGACTGCCTTATTTGACATTTTGAGTGTTTTCTGGTTCAGCCAATTTTGCGCCCGCCAAATTGACTCCTGCCTCCCTGCGGAGGGTCAGGGGCAACCCGGCCCACTAGCGCCTATCTGGCTCTCACCCAAGTGACAACGGTACCTTGCGCGGCTTGCCAGGGTCGCACGGGCCATGGGGAATGCCAACGGTCATTCTGGCACGGGAGGCGCCATTGGATCGCGCGCTACGTTGCTTCCGGCTCGACCACAACGATCCCGCGCTAGGCAGCTCCTCCCTCTCATTGGGTCCCCAGCCTTTTTTTTTTTTTTTTTTTTTCTCTCCCCCAGGGCCCAAAAAAATTATACAATTTGCAAAAGCAAAAAGGCCTTGGCACAACTACCGCCAAGAAACCGTTCTCGATTCCGACGGGCTGGACTAGGTTCAAAAGCCACATTTCGGGGATAGGAATTAATTGCCTGCAGCATGTTGGGGATGGCGAACCCGCTCGGGTTAGCTCGCTGATGGTCCAGCAAAAAGGCGCTCCTGCTCATTCCGACCCCGGAGAAGAGCACGTTCGAGCCCTTTTTGTTTCTCGTTTCCTTGCTCCGGCCATGTGTTCAACGGAGCGGGAAGGCGGTTCTGGTGGCTGAACTAGAACTCAATTGATCTAACGAGAACAAGAGACATAAGGCTAGGTCTGATGCGTCTCCAGCATCGTGCCGTGCCCACATTCAACATTCCAACCGTCATCACATCTCACCCACCCACGCAAGGGAAAATCAGACAATCCAAGACGACGCACACCACGTCGTCGCGCGCGCGTCGAGGCCAAAGTGGCCCTGGCGGTCTGCTTTCGGCGTGCGAGGGAACAGCAATTCCGATGAACCTGTGGCCAATGGCCGCCCACCTGGGATGTCGACCACCCGTGTGGGACCCTGCCTCACCACGTCAAGACCCAGGGGTCTCGACTTTGGGTCGAAGGTGTTTGGTTTGGCTGGAGAACTGACTGCAGGCGCCACAAAAGCACCTACCAATGACAGCACCGCGCAGATTACCGACCAACGAAACAAACACACCCACTTGCTGAGTGCAGCTACCTCAACTGCCATCATGTCATGTTTCGAAAGCTTCCATTTCGGAATGAAAGTACAACGCAAAGAAACGTTCTGGTGCAAGTTGCCAAACAAGAGCTGCCCGGACCGCAGCACAGCCCTGTTCCGTCTCCCTTCCTGAGCCGGCAGCGGTTTGCGAAAGGGTTGCACTCGCAAGGCGGTCGGGGAAAGCCCAGGGGCCCGAAGGGGCGGCGAGTTTTCAGATCGCCTCAAAGCCCCAGCCAGCCAGGACCAGGGCCTCAGCGCTCTGCCGCCCGTCCCTCCTCTCCCACACGCCCCCAGCAGGCGGCCAGCTCCGCCTCGAACCCGTCGCCCCTCCAGAAGGCAACGCTGGAGACACGAAACCAAAGTCTCAACCGCAAGGTTCGTTTCAAGCCCACTTCGCGTTGGTAGAGTGAGAAGAATCGTCAGCAGCTGACGGAAGCCACCGCTACTTCATGACTTCATCATTGTCACCTCCTTCATTTGCGGTTGTTCGAACTACACCTGCATACGAGCCTCAATCCCCTCGGATATCTTGGCGTCGCCCTTCAATATACGTATCACGTACTACGTATAGCCTCACCCTTTCCGTTCTGTCCACAGTTGCACTCGTATACGCAGCCAGAGCTCTTTGGTCTTAACAGATACGGACCCATGACCCGGCACCCCGCTGCTCCGTATGAACTAACCCTCCGGATTCATCTCGCTGTGAACAAACTGGTGTGTCGGGTTGCATACCTACCCGCTGGTTTTGAGCAGTGCGATACATAGTACGTTATCGCGGTGCAGCAAGCCGCGCGCCGGAGCGCACCGGGTGGAAGCAACCCGCGCCCAGGGCGACCAGGGGAGGGAAACAGTGGAGAGACGCACTGGGGAAACACCCAAGACAGTGGTCTCTGTGCTGCCCCTGCCTCCCCCCGGCTCACGATGTCACCTTATCCACAAAGGCGACTCCATTTCGAGCACTCTCGGAAACAAACCGGTGTGCGGATTGGGCAGACGAGCGGGCACTTGCGGGATTGGTAGGTGTCGTACCTGTGTTCACAACCGCGGCATGTGGCCAACCGTTCGAACGGGCACCCTCGAGCCACGCCCGCTCCCCCGCTTGAACAAACAGCGCCCTCGGCCGGCTTCCAGCCCAAGGTTGCACCCGTCTGGATGGCTGCGGGGAAGCCCTATGGTTATCGAAGCCCAACGCCGATCTGCAGGCATGTCGCCCTACGATTACAAAATAATATGTATTCGCCCGCTGCTCAGCTCGGCGGCCAGAGTCGAGTGGCTTCGTGCGACCCGCGACCTCCCCGATGGGCGCCGCCCGTTTTTCGTCCTGGCGAGGCTCTCCACCAATAGCGGTTGGCTGGCAACAATATTTGGGCTGCAGACCGAAATTAGCCCTTGCTTATCCATGGCCATAAGAGGGTCGGTTTAAAGGCTATATGCGCGCCTGTTAATGGCCGGGAATCGCGTTAGCCATCCATGTTCCAGCTTGCCACTCAACCGTCGTCTCCCCCTCCTCGAACACTCTTGTGAATGCTCTGTACAGATGCACAGCTATAGCATACGGATACACACCCAGTTGACATGTTTTTTTTTTTTTTTTCCTACGTACGCGGACGCACACTTGACGCATCTCGGAGAGGAAGATGAACTGTCGACGCCGCTGAGCCTCCTAACTCGGGCGAGCAGTGGCCAGGACGGAGATGAACGAGGTCCAAGCCCAGCACCCCAAGCGCGCGTCCATACGCGTAGAAGCTAGCTCCTTGTTACGCCATACGCCGTGCAGAAGAGTTGCCCGACAGAGTCAGGTCGACGGCGGCACGGAACCCCCATGTTTCCGAATGCAAACATACGAAGTACCGACGGCCGCCCTGCGGGTTTTCGGCGGTTTTTTTTATTGCGGAGGGAGGGGGACTGACAGAACCCACCAAAAGGTCCCACGATGATACGATTTCCGGCGTCAGCATGTTGGCGCACGGCGGCGGGACGTGCTCTTCGGATAGGTATTCTCTATCCTTTCTTACCGCTCGCCCGAAAACCCCGGATAGCTGCGAGACCCGACGGCTTCGACGTCAACAAACACTGTTACTTACGCCCGTTTGTATAAATCCAAGAAGACTCAAAAGCCCCACGCGACTTGGCGCTTAGCTTCGTTCTGAGCAAGGCCTTGTATTCTTGCTTCTATTCTCACCGGACACTTATCATCGTGGTATCGGCTAGTATTCTCCGGGTGGTCACTCACATCTTGCACAAACGGCCTTCCATCCAGCCCGTGCCCGTGCCACCGGGTGGAGCAGGCGTCGACCAAGTCGCTTCCGGGATGGCTCCTACATCCCGGCCCCTAGCCCCCTCACCCAGCGCCCGCGGGTGCCTTCACGAATCACATCGGCAGGCTCGAGTTGGGATCTTGCTTGTTCCCTCGAGCCGGTCTGGCCCGTGCACCGTGGCGCTACTGTGCCTGGGCGAGGCGGGCCAAGAAGGGCAGGGCTCCTTGCCTGTCAAGGCTTTTCCAAAAGGGGACGATCATCACGGGAAATAAACTCTGCACACCCACTCCCCGTCGTGGCGTTTTCACAGTACCACCTACCTTATTGACGTACTGTGGGTTCCTCTCTCTTGCGATGACAGACCCGAGGTTCCTGTTCAGGGTCGAGCAGCCATTCCCCCAGGAACCGTGCCTTTTTCCACTGTGGGACGTGGTGGTGTCGAAACAGGGCAAAACGTGGGCAGCAAGGGCCGTGCTTGATTGCTACGCCGATTCAGGCTCTTTTAGACGACAAGGACGCCGCCCTTTCCAAATGCGGCCAAAGAGGCAGGACCAGAAAAGGTGCGCCCGGATTCCTCGGACGATCAAGGGCAATCACAAAGATTGTGATGAGCTTGTTGGGGAGGGCACAGGGCGCGTACCGGTACGTCCTGTATCGCAAAGCGGATATAGCGAGTTTGATGCCGAAAGAAAAAATAGAGTAAAGACAAGCAAGGGAGTTCTGAAAAAGGTTCGACGGCCGAAATAAGGGTGCTGGGACGAACATTGGCAAAGGTGGAACCCCTTATATCAAGCTCTTTTGTCGCTCCTGGGGGAGGGAGGAGGGCTGGCGGGCGGCTACTCCGCTCCCACGCCCTTCCGCCAGTGATGCCGCGCTGGGCGAGGCATGGGGTGGACCATCGAGATCGGCGATGCGATGTTTTCTGCTTCTTGAAGGTCATTGACGATGCCGCCTCTCTCTCTTTTGCGCGCGCGCCTCGGGGCACGGAGTCGACGGGGCCTTCGCATTGGATAATTGTATAAACATGCCTACTAAAACAGGTACACGATGCATAACGTTGGGCTAGGTACTAGCTGCTGGTTTGCATAAGGCATATAAGATTATGTCGGGCTGGCGCGGGCCGTGCTTGCTTGCTTGGTGGATGTCAACGACAAGACTTGACGTTGGTGCCGGTTGTGCAAAAAAAACCGTCCCCATGCGCCGACGGGCTGTCCGCGGACCCCAACTGACTCCTAGTCTAGGCCATGGTGTGGGACTCGGGGGACCGCGGCGGCGGGGTTTGCCAGCGGCGGGCGGGCAGCGGGCAATGCCTTGCTGCCATGCCCAGGCTCGCCAGGCCGCCAGGCCACTTTTTTTTTTCTGTCTGTCTCTCTTCACGTCTCTCTCCGTCTCCCCCGCGCCGCCGCCGCCCCTCCCATTCCCTCGTCATTCGTGTTGGATGTGGCAATGATCGGCCGTTAACGGTCCGTGCCCTCGTGCGGTCATGACGATAGCGAGCGGGACGGGTCATCCTTCGGCTGTTGGGCATTTATTTATTTTTTTCTCTTTTTTTTTTTTTTCTTTTTTTGGGCATGTGGTGTATTCTTTTTTTCGCGGACAGACACCTAGCATCAAAAGAGAGAGGCTCGAGCATGATTGGAAGACGAGGAGCGGAAATGGCGCTCTAGCAAGCGAGGAGAGAACCGCCAGCTTTGCCTGCCTGTG
>JNVV01000001.1:2088063-2137631 GCA_000733355.1 Falciphora oryzae
AAAAAAAAAAAAAAAAAAAAACCATGTCCGACGATTTTCTTTCCCCCTCCGGGCCAGCGCCACCACCGGGGAAGAGGGATCGAGTGAAGTCAAAATCCAATATTGGACGCAACCACGCCGCGGCGTTGCCTTGACAAGCATCCCCGGATGCGCCTTTTTTTTTTTTCTTTCTTTGTGTCCGGAGAGATCTCCCCCTCCCTCGTCGACTCCGCCGCACCAGGGCGGCACTGTCCACACCGGGGCCCCGTTATTTCGTCTCCTCCCCCTTTCTGCCCACCTATCCTTCCCGTTCCCGCTTGCAACGGTTACGCTCTCATCATCCGTCGTAGCTACTACGGCAGGTGGCCAGCGTGGTGTATGGCTGTTTACTAAGTCCAGAGGCAGACCACGCTGACTGCATCCCATCAATATTCATCTGTCGGGCGAATCAAATCCCCGCGGGTGAGAAGCATCTTGACGATAGTCGTGCGTCATGATGGCGCTGGGGAGAGTTGTTGACACCAGAATACCTAGTTTCCCCTTGCTTATCTTGGTGGGCAGATGCCAACATTTTTGATTAGGCGCCTGCCATGATGCACGCTCAGGCTCCACGCACGAGAGCGCTAAACACATGTAGAAATTTCGGAAGCAAGCTCCGTTCCGCCGGAAGTGTCGTGCGGTCAGGCAACTGTTCACGATATGGCGAGGGCGGGAATTGTCGTTCGTATTCTTGCTTACCCGCCAAATTCGTCTGTTGCTGCCCGTGATGAAAGTTGCCATAAACGGCTCTCCCATGATATACACGGCGATTCGGTGGTGACGGTGTAGCTTCGCCCCATTATTCTGCCCATCAAGAACCGGATTTTTGGGGACCGTGCCTCGTAGTACTCTCGACCTTTTCTTCCTGCCCATGAATGCACTTGCTATCACTTCACTTAGGGTGCAGCAGACAATCTAGTTGCTACAGTGGCATCCGACGTAGCCCGTTATTGCGTGCCGAACCGCACCGTACCATCAATGCGTGGCATGTTTATTTGCGAAAAGTGCGGTTCGTTAGTAGACACATCGTTCCAGAATGAAAAGAAGAAAAATATATCAGGAGAAAGCCATGGCCACGGCAAGTCGAATAAAAAAAAAAAAAAAAAAGGGCAGACACTTGGGGTTTCTGTCGTGCTGCTCTAGGTGCAGGTACCGGCCGTTTGGGAGCCTCGAGGATAAGTGTACGGCCCGCCACCCAAGTGCAGCCAGATTATCGTCATGTCTTTCGGCAGTGAACTGGGTTAGTCCACCGGAATCCGTCACAGATGCCGTGGTCTGACCACAAGGCAGGGAGGTGCAGACAACACAGGAAGACAAATGGAGGAACAAAACCAAGAATAATTCACCAATCATTCCGGGGAGAACCTATGCGGCCTCCCGATCTCGCGAACGGGTGCAATAGCCTATCATGGAAGAGGGTGCTGGCTGTGCAGGGCGCGCTATACGCAGTTGGGCAATCTCTCTGCATCATCTATCCAAGTCCAGCGGCCCGGAAGTCAGTGAGACGGCAGCCCGTTGGTGCGATCTCGAGAGGGCTGGGGACAGTAAGGGCGGGACCGGTGTAAGTGGTCGGCCACATCTGAGCCACGGTCATGCAGTGTATTTGTTTTCTCTCTCTTTCTCTTTCTCTCTGTCCCCGCAATCCACAGTAAGCCTGGAGGGAGCAAGGGCGGGGCCGAGGCCGAGGGTCGAGAATGGAGATCAGGTAAGACATTGTTGCAGCATCGACGGGAGGGCGGGAGGATGAGAAAGAGGCGCAAAAAGGACAGGCACAGGAGTCGATGCTGACATGGGTGGCAGTGATTAGTAACTCCAGTCACCTGGCCCTGCACACCTCTGCCGACTCATCACGCACTCTCACGAGTAGGAGCAGCAGGAGGAGGCGACCAGAGGGTGGAGATGGCCTGCAGCGAACCGCCGTGAGCGCGCCTTTGCAAGGAACCGTCAGGGCAGGAGACGCATGTTTGCTCGAACTGGAGACAATGATTCCGGCAGCAGCCCGGCGGAGGCTTTGGATATTGGGCTCCGTTAGGAGAAGAGCGGGCGGGCGAGCAAGTCCAAAGAATCTCACACTCTCAACAGGGCGAGCCTCCCATCACAGAACGTCGGGGCTGCGGTCATTGGAGCGTCAATGGAGACAATGGTTGCACTCTGCAAGGAGCTGCTGCAGGACAGTAGCAGCAGCAGCAGCCACAGCAAGCACATGGTGCGTCCGTCATTCCCGGCCAGATCCAATCCTTCCGAGCGAGGTGTGGTGGTATTTTGGAGTGGGTGGTGGTGACGGTGGACCGCCGCTGGGTGGGGACGTGGGGACTTGGGCCGGATTTGGCAACGCACGCAGCGCTGGACCCAAAATACTGACCTGCCTCTGACTTTTAATTGCTGCTAGTATTGTAGAGGTTGTGGAATCGGTGACTTGACACCACCTATGGATTGATGTTGATGCTGCTTCTTGCAGCTGGGCGTTGGTGCATCTCGTGTTTGCTCAAGCTAGAAGTGCCAAACCCAATTGCAAGACGCGATGCGGGCGAGCGGGCCAGCTCGACGTCCGCGGACTGTTGAGGCTGCACCTCGACGAGAGAGGCTGGAGGCGGAGGGGTGATTGTATCGCTTCGCACCTTCTCCGGCCTCGGCACCTCCTTCCTCTGCTGATCGCAGTCTCGAGCACGGCACGTTGAAAAAAGGCCCGTGCGGGCAGGAACGACTGTCTAGTGCCGGCAAACGCTGACCGTCGACTTGGAGGTGGCTTTTTCTTTTCTTCTCTTTGCTTTTTTAGCCTGAAGGGTGGGAAGCCAGGAGTCTCTGCTGTCCAATCCCAACAGCCAATCCAGCAAACCCCGGCCCCAAGAGGCCCGAGTGTGCATCTGTCTCCTGTCCCTTTAGCCCAGCAACGTCCAGCTTGCGAGCCTAGCTGTGGTGCTAGCGTCGACGGCGCCGTGGGCTGTCAAGCCGAGCGCCAAACTCCAGTGCTAATGCACAACTGCCGTAAACACGAGAGGCACGGTCTGGAGCCCAGCTGCTGCTCGCCTCTAGCCGGCGGGGACCGACTCCCGGTGCACAGGACAGGGGTCTCCAACGTCGACTTGGCCAGCCTGTTCGGCTCAATGACGGATCCGACGCCAGTCCGGACTCGACGACCTGCATTGCGCCTGCGCCGCCGAGGACACCATCGCTTGATCCTTCTCCGGCCCTCCTTTTTCTTGTCGTCTTACTGGCAAACTCGCCCTGCGCCTCCAGCTGTTGCTGCCTATCTGCACATAGCATCGTCGTCCGAACCAGACACTCCAGACTGCCTGGCTGGCGCACCGTCCCGCGGCCCATGGTACACGGTATAATCAGGTCAGTTCCGCGACGTGCGGCGTTATTATTAGCTCGCGCCCGGCATATGCGCTGCGCTTTATACCCTGTGTCACTCGCCGAGTGGGCGCCCAGCACAGGCTAGCGGCTTATGCCGGGTCAATTCTAACGGGGGACGGGACGGCCTTGGGGGCTGCCAAGGACACCAGTCACTGCAGAACTAAGGAGGCCAGGCGGCCAGGTAGCGTCACCAATCTCGTCTACCTTCCTAGCCAGTGCTAGGCCGTTGGTGTTTTCAACCTGATCAACTTCGTTCCCTTCCTTTGTGCCGCGGCATGCTGCGAGCTTTGCTCATCGCTTGCTCACCGCCCCATCGCCGCGGTCCTTCCGCCTCTCGCGGCCGCTATGTGACCATCGTCCGGCCCTGGCAGACGGGCGACCAGAGTCACAACAGAGCGGCCGTGCTAGCTCCAAATTTCCGAGGTCGGCCGTCCAGCCCCTCCCCCGGACGGAACAGGGAATCAAAGCCAGCAACTGGCCTGACTTGGCCGGGCGGGATGGCCGCCTACTGTGCATCGGCCAGGGGGTGTGGGACAACGTGCTGGACAGGGCTCCTTCGGAGCCGTCGTTGGCTCGTTGGTCTGGCCGGATGGAGAACTTGGGGGTGGGTAGCAGCAGCGGCCAACCATCCAGAGAGCTCGACGAGTATACCTCAACAGCAATCAACTGCCAGCCAGACGCTCGACCGATCCAGGGAAACGGAGGCCGGAACCCCCTCACTCATTCCTGCAGCCCGGGAAAAGGAGCGTGCTAGCGTTGCACGGGGCGAGGGGCCGGCAATGGCGTGGCCGAGAGAGGGAGTCGGTAGTTCTGTGGTACAGTACTTGTGCACAACAAAGGGCCTTGTCTGGTGCCTTGATTTTGCCTCTTGTGCACGAGTCGTCGTGGGCTGGCGGGCCCACGCAGTAAGATCACTGCTCACTGCCGTATGACCACCATCAAGACAACGACAAGGACCTGGGTCAGATACAGAGGAGGAGAAGGGGAACGACAAGGGCGAAGATGAAGACAAAGAGGGGTTCGGGAGCTTCCCAGAGGTCGATACTTGCAACCCGCAGCAGCACCCGCAGCAATCTACGGTCTCTAGGGCGCCGTTCTGGGCCAGGCGGTTATCATCGTCACCGCCTTTCATGGATCTGACCTGCCCGCTTTTCGCTTGGAACCGCAACGGAGGGCACAGGGGGGAAAGGAGTGTGGGACAGCCAGAGATGGAGGGGGTGGGGGTAGAATGGGATGGGATGGAGCCTCGTACATTATGTACATGAGAGGGGTTGGCGGCCCAGAGAATTGCTGTGCTTGGTTGTGGGAGAGGGGGAGGGGGGAAAGAGGCGACTGTGGTGGTAGCCTGTCAAGGGATGGCAAGGTCCATCCCATCGCGCTCCTCCCCGAACGAAACGACGCGTGTGACGGGCACATGGAAGTACCGCTACAACCCTGCAGCGAGCAGCCCCGGCGCCCTCTGCCCTCGAGGGCAGTCAGCAGCCAGCTATCTATCGGGCTGGTCCGGTGGCTGGCCCGGCGCGAACAGGTCAGTCGACATCGCGAGGCACGGCACATGTCTGCTTACTGCCCCTGGAAGGAGCTGGGCTGAGCCCTAGGCAGGTGCGCTCACTGGTCGATCTGGTGGGAGGACTGACTTGAGTCGTCCGGGACCGGAGCTGCCGTCCGCTACCTACCATCCAAGTCTTGCCGCGCATATCGGAGTGTCGGTCCTTGGGAGACGGCGGCTATGGTTGTGTTTTCTTTTCTTTCTCTTCACATAGCTCTGTGAAGTGCCCGGAGCCTGGCTTGCCGGGGAACAGGTGATGGCGGCAGAGAAACGAGCCGGACCGTGGATAGCGCTGGGCTGGTTTACCATCCCGTTATTTCAGCAGCAAGAAACGGCAGTATGCACAGCACGCAAGGCACGCTGTTGTCTAGCCCCTCTGCTGCTCCGCAGTGCTGTCGCTATCAGCTAACTTGTTCATCCTGGGCATGCAGGAGAGTGGCGTCCAGGCCAGCAAGATACCTGGGTGCAGCGGCGGCAACAGCAAGCCAGCGCCTGACAAGCCTGACGCGTGTGGTTCACATCCAAAAGACAAGACAGAGACAACAGGGTCTGGTGGACGGCGGATGAGGACTCAGGGCAAGGACCCGCCCACCCGTCGCCACTCTTCCGGGCAACCTCTGTGGACTGGCAGCCACCATCGTTTGGCTCTCTGCCTCTGCCTCTTTTTGTCTTCTGTCCGAAGCGTGTGCGAGGCAGAGGAGGGAGGGGGCGTGCATGTCACTAAACCGGTCCTGGGCACAGCACGGTAAACACTCCTCCCCCCTTGGCGGATTGCCGACTCCACTGCCAGTACCACTTTCCAAAGCACCGCCGTTAGACAGGGGCTACACAGCGCCGCCTGCCCTCCGCTTCTGCTTGTGCTTGCTGGTGGCGCCGTTAACTTTGTTACGCCCCCGGACCAAGAGATGTGGACAATGGGCGGGCCCCATCAGCAAGCGCTAGGTGCCGTCGCATTTGCCGGTCAACTAGAGTGATTCGGGCCGCGTGAGGAGAGGGCGATAACGATGTCCAGAGCCGTCTCGCTGACTCTGTCTCTCTGTCTCTCTCATCCGCCAGCGCTCTCGCATTTTCTTTTGTGGCCTTACTGGCTCTGACGAGGTTGGATGGATGAAAGCACTACGGATACGACGTCAGGAGAGATGCGAGATGTGCGCGTCTGTGCCAGACGCTGGCCGGTTGCATTGCTTGCTGCCCTGCTGTGGTAGCACTGCACTGCACTGCACTGCACTGGCGACATTTGTGGGTGGTGGCACGCCCTGAATGATCCCATCCTCGGCATGGACAGGGGCTTGCCACGGTGGCTCTCCTCCCCGGGGTTCACTAGGCCCATTCAGGGCCTTGGTATCAACGGAACAGCGGCAACCGAGGTGCCTGCCCGAGGGGTTGCTTTCCTTTCACAGATAACCGATCCATGGGTACGGCCTGCTGGCGTCCGTTTTTGGACAGAAGGCCTGCGATGGACCACAGCAGCGGGGCCTCTGCACCCACTCAACCCCCTCCATTTCTGGGGAGGGAGGATCAACAAAGATGGACGGGTGAAGGGCTCTTTGGCGCCCTACGTAAAGCGTATACAGGGCGATATGGCCAGGATCGACGAACACCCATCGGCCCTTGGGGATAATTGCCGGACGGCACGCTCACTCAGGACCTGGCTGCCGCGGGAGAAAGAGGACAGGCCACCCCGGGACAGCGCTTTCCAGGTAGGGCTTGTTCTGTAAGGATAGGGGCAGCAGTGCGTCGCGGCTCTTGCTGGTGGGGGAGGGATCATCCCCCTGGGCACGGGTGGTGCTCGGAGCATTTTTTTCATTTATTTATCCTCTGCATGTGGAGCGACAGCATCGCATCAGGGAAGGGAAGGCTCTCGATTCCCGAGCGGTTGCTGGAGATGGGCACGGGCCCCCTGCCCTCCTTGCTCATCGCTTCCCTGTGCCCTCTTCTGTTGCCCTTGGCCAAACAAAAACTCCCCAGTTTCTTGGAGGGGGGTCGCGGCAGCTGTTCCCCGGGCCAGCAAATCAGCCGATCGATCAGTGTGGGAACGGAGCAGAGGGAAGCAAGTCGGGAGCGGAAAAAGGGAGCGGCGGAGGAAACAAGATCGAAAGAAAGGAAACAGTAGTTTTGGTCTTGTTTCTTCCTATCCAAGCCCCTGAATTCTTGCCTCGTATTACGTCTGGCATCTATTATTCTACAGTATGCACTGTATATTCCCGTCTCTCTTCCTTTTTTTTTTTTTACTCGCACACCCACCCGCGGCGCGTCTGTGTCTTTTAGTCTTTTTGGGAAGTGGACCCGGGTTCGAATTTCGCGTCCAACTCATCTTGAGAGAGCGCCTCTGTCTGCCCGGGGAACCAGAGTCGAGAAAGTCAAGACGTCTCGTGGCCCTGAAGCAGCCCACCCTGCTGCGATGGGACGCCACGAGATCTCAACGGCGCGGATGGAGGGAATGGGGCAAGGTGCTTGCTTGCCTGCCTTGCCTGCCCAAGGCCGACCCAAGTCCGGGCCCGCGGGACCACGAAGCTAGATGGGCTCGTGGTTCCTTGTATCAATCTGATTCCTTGCCCTTGGTAGGCGCCGGCCTACTACGGAAAGCAACTTTGCACCCGACCCAAGAACAGAACAAACACACACACCCGTTGACGGCCACCTCGCTACCCCCTCTTTTACTTTTTTTTTTTTTTTTTTTTTTCTCTTCTTTCTTTACTCACCTGCCGTCTTGCCCGGCAATCTTTCCCGGCCGGGCTCCTCACCCCAAACGGCGCGCAACCGCCGCCCGCAGTCGTCGAAAGCTCCGCCCGGGTGGGTTTCCGTAATTTCTTGGGGCGACATTGAAAGAGGGCCAATTTCGATAATTCCCCGAACAGAAGGAAACGACAAAGAAAGAAAACGCCCGCGCCTCCGTGCGCAAGCAACCTACGCACAGGTGTACCTGACTGACGTCTGCTCTCCATCTTCAGTTTCCAGTTTCCTAGCTGGGACGTCCCCTCGATCCCGTTTCGGCCACATCTGTCGAACCCTCACTCTCTCTCTCTATCTAGGTTTCTCGTTTAAGACGCGCTGTAGCATCGGCCTTGTCCTTGCCGCTGCAACCATGGTATCGTAGGCAACCATCGACAAGAGGCGGGCCTTGTATAGAGTAAACAAACCTCGTATGCGAACAAAGACCACGGCAGCGGAAAGCTAAAACGAAACAAAAAAAAAATAAATAAATAAGAAACATGCAAATCTGCGAATGCGAAGAAACCGACGGACGGGCGAGGGGAAACAGAAACACGGGAAGGGTTCTCGTCGTTTGCGCACAGGCGCCGCGCGCACACACGGACGTAGCAGCGTACACACCACACACATGAACGCCTACCACCAACACCACACACACCCCCCCATCCCCAAATCCCCCATCGGGCGCTCCTCTCTTTAGGCGGTCCAAGAGGCACATCCATCATAAACGGCAGCGGGACTCCCAACAATGCGGCGCGCCCGCCGCAAAAAAAAAAAAAAAAAAAAAAAAAAAACGAGCACGACTTTCTTTCGCTGTTTCCCCGCCAAGCTTGGCACTTTCTTTCCTGCTTGCCGCCTCTTCGTCCCCATCCCCGTGTGCCCATCATCCATCCCTTCTTGGGGTTGTTGTTGGCTGCTCTCGGCAATATCACGGTAATCATCCGAGCGCTTTGACCTTGGTGAGCGGGACATTACAGTGGCAAGGTGGGATGCGAAGTTGTCGATGCACCCCTGGGATTCCAAAGAGGAATAAGAGTCCTCGAGATTCGAGACATTGGACGACGCCGTCTGTGCTCAAGTGGTATTCTACATGGGGACGAACGCACGTCATGAAAAAACGTAGTACGAACTCCTCGATGGAGACGGCAACACCCAAGACCGTGGTTTAGGCGTCCGGAGGTTTTTTTGGGATGACAGGTGTTGGCAGAACCCTCAAAGTAGCATTTTTGGACGAGGCTTCCATTCGAAAGTTTCATCTAGTCGTCATTTCCAGTCCCGCTCCTGGATGCGTGCGTCCTCCGTAGCACCATGTATCGAATGCGGTATGTAAGTCGTTGCTAGGTCGCTGATTCTCACCGCCGCATCGCAGCCGTCCATCTGTCATGGAATCCAAAACACCATCTCCTCCTCATCGTCATCGCTGTCTGATTCGACCAGGTCTTCCTGGTCGTTCAGCGCCATCTGCACGAATCTATTAAGGAGCATTCAGTTAGCCTCGCCGTACTCCACACAAGTGATACACACCTGCAGGATCGAGAGCATATCCGTGCCTAAAATGTTGGGGAAAAAAGGGGGGTATTCGTGCAAGTGGACTGAAGGGGAAAGCTCGGAAAGCTGCGCGGCAGCGGCATGTAATTTCGTGCCTAAGTGGTAAAAAGCAAAGAATGGGACGTAATGGGGTGCATGATGTGATTGGAACAAACGGAAGGAGGGGAACGAGCAACTTACTGTCGGACCCAGGCTCGCTGAGCTTCGTTGAGCTGGGCTTCGACCAGGTCTTCGTCGCCGTCGCCGTCTGGCTCAGGGGCTCGCCGGCCGGCAGCAGCGGCAGGAGCAGCGCCCGTAGGTGCCCCCCGTAGTGCTCGACCTCCGCGTCCTCTGCCCGGAGCAGCATTGTTCCGTGCTGGCCCCTGGTCGCGATGCTGATGGTTCGGACCGTGGTTTCCGCGTCCCCTCCTGGCGTTCTGTCCCTCGTGTCCCGCACGTCCGGCTCCTCGTCGTGCGTTTTGCTGCCTGGCTCCCGGGTTCTGGTTGTGCCGTCTCCCTCCGGCAGCTTCGGCGGGCGGAGGCATAGGGGCCGCAGGGGGCGCGGGCGGATCGACGTCGATCCGAAGGACCAAGGGAGCCTCTAGAGCCACTCCTCTCCGGACGCCGTCCTCGTTGTTATTGTTGTTATTGTTGGCTGGAGCATGTCCGTCGTTGGGGCCCTGATGGGCTCCAACCGCGACGTCGTCCCTGGGCTCGTCATGGTCATCGGCCTCCTCTACCTCGGGGATCAGCAGCGCCGGGTCCAGCTCCTCCTCGAAGCCCTCAGCCGCTGCTGGGCCAGGCCGTCGACCGGCAGCTCCTCCAGCAAATCGTATATCAACGTCATCGCCGTCTCCTTCCTCAAGCTCCCAGAGCCGCCCGAAACACCCTGTGACCCTTCCGCCGGGCTGTTGGTTATAATGTGAGTACGGGTTGGTGGGATCAAGCCATGCGGAGCATAGATAGCAGAAGTGAGTCCCGCAGCCCTGTCGGCCGCAGATCATATGGTTGCAGCCCTGCGTCTTCTGTGCTGGCGCGGCGCAGGTCGGGCATGGAGTCGTGTGTAGGTTCATGTACTCGACTGAGGCCTTCTCCTCGGCTGACAGCTCCTCCTTCTCACGTCTTGCGGTGCACCGAAAGAACTCTCCGTGCCATGAGAGATAGCAGCGGCTGCAAAAGGCAAAGCCGCAGTCTTCACATATTGCCAGGAGGTCCTCTGTTTTGTTGTAGGCCACGGCTTTCCCGGATGCCTTTGATGAGCTCTGAGCGTCTGCGCCGTCCCCTTCGTCGCCAGACTCGTCCGAACCCTCCGAGAACTCGAGACCCTCGGGCTTCCGGTGCCTCTTAGATCTGGCTGCTCCGTTGCACCAGGGCCGAGGGCAGTAGACCGTGTTTTTATCGGACTCTAGCTCCGATTTGTATTTGAGGGTGACGTAGCGTTTGACCACGTCGTGCTCGAGCGGAATCTGCAGCAGCTCGCTGGGACTGACAAGCTTTGGCTTTTTCCTCTTCTTGACACCCGCGGCCGCATCCATAGCCTCACGCTCCTTGGCGCAGTTAGGGGCAAGGCAGCGGACCGAGGAGATATCGCCTTCTTTTATTGCATTGTTGTAGAAGTCTTGTAAGCACGAGCTGCAAAAGACATGTCCACAGTCCAGCATGCGGTGGCAGGCCGACCCCTTTTTCGGGTCGAGACAGACGCCGCAGCCAAATGTTTCGCGCTCGAAAGCAGCCCGTTTGGCGGATATGTCATAGTCCAAGATGGCAATCTTGTGTTGCTGGTCGACGCTCAGGGTCCCCTTGTCACCAACCACGCCGAAGGCATTTTCAGCGAGCTGTTGGATGTAGTCGATGTAGGCGAATACAACCGAGTCTCGCCCCAGCTCTTCCCACAACCTGCTGCACTCTGACACGAGCTCACTGATACGCGGATTTGGGATCCATGATGGCACGGCACTGAGCTCAATTCGGGGCGGCAGCTCCGCTGGATATGAATTCGGGAGAGAAATCCGAAGCCGAACTGAGGGCAGATAAGAAAGCTCGTGTGAGTCTTCCCGGGCTGGCTCGGCAATTGCGCCCCCGTTGGCGTTATCCCTAGGCTGGGCAAGTGGCTGGCTTGGCACGGGATCCGGGTTTGCCGCTGCCGCTGGCGCGGGGAAGAAGACCTTGACGGGGTATGCAGGCTTCACGGGCAGCTCGAGGGAGAAGGCGTGGGCATCGGCCAGGTCAGGCTCGATTTCGGGGTATATAGCGGACAAGGAGCTGAGCTCGATGTCGCGAGGGTCATCCGAGTCCGCTAAGGACTCGAAGGCCATGGTAAAACCTAGTTGGGCGTGGTGGCTCTCAACGGCTTCTTCGATGAACGGCTCCTCGGCGACTTTTCGACCCCGATCAGAGCGGTCGGGTAAGAGCTGGCGTGATGCTATGAGGCCGACCAGTGTTCCATAGCATGCAACAACTGCCAGTACTGAGTGCTGTTTGAGCGCGATGCCATGTGCTGGGACGACCCGGCCGGGCGGGACTGCCGGCTGAGAAAGCAAACCGAGTATTATATCACGCACGTGCTGTTGACGACGGCGTGGCACCTTTTCGTCGCTCGCTGTTGATAATCACCTGCACAGATGCGCAGTGCGGCTGTAAAACGGGCGTGAGAGAAGGAAGAAGAAGTCCCTAGAATGATTTTCGTAACAATATTTTTTCGGGCCGTTGTCGGATGAGAAAGGTTCTTGCAACCACTCGAAATAGAGGAGGCGATTTTTCAGCGAGCTGTCAGTCATCCGCGCGTGGCCCGTGGTTGATGGACGGACGTTGGTGACAGCCCCCACACCCCACCCGCAGCACGAAGAGCTACTGCTTGATTGGCCGAAATCCTTTACCACACCTACGGCAGCCAATGAGTTCCAGCCTCCCCCCACAAATCCGTCCCCAAGGCTGGAGGGACAGCTTTCAGTGGCCCAGACCAGCCCAGCCAGCACTGCGTGCAGCACTGACGGGAGCTCTCGCCAGCTGATCGACAAAGCATGCAAGCTCGGTTGCTTCGGCAATCAAATAAGCTGCCAAAACTGAACACAAGCTGCTTGTAGCGACTACTTTGTTCCAGCAAGCGTTGGCAGCCACCGTGAATTGCGCTCTAGAATTGCTGCAACTGCCCTGCCTTCCTGGCTGACTACCTATTACCATGAGCGCTAGCACGCTGGGCTGAGTCCAGCCAGCAGCGTCGCCCGCCCGCCTGATTCACCCCGTCCGCCTCCACACGCCCACCTGGACCCCACCTTTGCCCGCGATGAACTCGCTGTGGCCGTCGCGTGGAGGATCTGGAAACGACGCCCAAGGGGCTGCCACGGACAAGAAACCAGCAGCAGGAACGGCAGGCGACATCGACGGCTCGGACGTGGCGGCGAGCGGATCGAGTGCCAGCGCCAGTGGCAACCAGTCAACCACTGCCTCGGACCCTAACAAGAAACCCCCTCCATCCTCGACCGTGCGCCCTTCCCTCGTACGCAACCAGCTCTCGCAGTCGCCGCCCGCCGTCCCGCCTCCTCCCTCACAGCCGCCCCCTCCTCCGGGCCAGATGGCTGCCCAGCAGCCCCCCGACTCGCTGTCGCTGGCGCAGCTCCGCCGCTTCGTCGCCGAGTTCCCCCATCCCGAGCCGCTTGCCTACGACTTCGTCTACGAGGACTTTGGCCCGCCCGAGGAGGAGATCGACGAGTGGTTCGTTTACCAGTCATGGCAGGAAGTGCGTCTGAGGTCTGCCCAGATGAACTTCGACTGGCAGTGGCAGCAGGACTTTGGAGACAGCATCGGTTGGGACAGTGCCACGCGCCACCAGCGCGCCAAGTTCCTCCAGGACGCGCTCGAGACATTCTCGGCCCCGGACGCCCAGGACCGCTCCAAGGCCATCGGCAGGGTCGTTTACGCCGTGCTCGGCAGATGGAAAGATACGGCTGGCGGGGCGACGGCCGCTGAAGGCCGTGATGCCAAGGCCCAGTCCGCCGTGACAGACAGTCACCTAGCAGCCATGAAAGACGCCATCAGGCTGCTTGTCGAGATCGACGGGCTGAGGACCGTGTGGGGCTCGTTGCAACAAGTATTTGAGCAGTTCTGGTCAGTGGTAGCCCGTCATCCGCCCGTTTTTATACGCCCGGCTAACCTGGCGCACTCCAGGGGAGATGATCTCCAACTGCAGCCCAACATCCTCTTGGAGGCACAGATCAATCTTATGAATTTGATGACCATTATGTACATGACCTTGCAGGTGCTGCTCAGCTACCCTTCGGAGATGTCTCATATCCGACCAAAACTCTGTATGTGCACCCTCGACCAGACCGTCAACCGTCCCTGTTCAGCTGCTGACTGTGTGGAACCACGCCTGCATGCTCCTTCTCCCTACAGTCGAACTTAGTCCTAATATCGTCGACTTCATGCTTGTTGCGACGGCCAAGCTGCGGTGGGATGATATGCAGTACATGCCTCAGACCCAAGTGTTTCTCCTATTTTGGAAAACGATCCTGCTAGTCTTTGGCGGCACCCCAGAGATCGTCGAGACCAAGCGGGCCACATGCGAGACAGGAGACGACGACAAGGAGAAGAACATCATCACCGCCTCTCCGCTCGATTACCATGCTTTCCGGCAGGAGATCACGTCCAAGTATCCAGCCTACATTCCGCCCCAGACGGCCATCCCGATAGAGGCCGATAACTCTTCGTTATTACCACCTCTGCCTCACCAGCCGAGCAGGAATAATGGATCCAACGGGATCCTACCAGGCCCTCCCAATGCGCAGGCTAGTGGCGCTTCTATTCTGCACCAACCAGTACATATCGCCACGCCAGCGCCGTCACCCCCGCCGTCACCAGGTGTCGGTGGGAAGGGCGGCAAGAAGCAAAACTACCAGACCAACCAGAACTTTCCTTTCATGTACCCGCCACTGGACGCTACCAGCAACAGCGCAGGCGGCAAGGGCATTGCCGGCCTACAGGACCTCCTGGTCGGTCGCAAATGGGAAGGCAGCGACATACCCGCATCTATCCTTGAGGCCGGCGAGCTTTTCTCCAAGCGTGTGCGGATGACGCGGGCGACCAGGCAGCTCTGGGACGAGAGGGAAAGGTTTATAAAGTACTCGAGAGGTTGGGACGATGAGAATAAGGACATTATCGATGAGCTCGACCTCTCGGGTCTCAGTCTGAGCGAGAAGGAGGAGTTAGGGCTTTTGAAGTCCGAGGATTCAGACTCCAAAAAGAAAAGTCCGCCCGACCACGAGGTGGACTATGGTCCCAACCCGGACAAGCTTTCTGAGGAGGTCCGAGGGCGCCTAGATGCCTTGGAGAAACTCTATGTGAGTTGGCATGCTTTACCTTCACCGAGTACCTTCCCATGACTTTGCAACTGCTTTTTTTTTCCTCCACCATGGCTGACGCCAGAACACAGGCCGAGGCTCTGCCCAATCTTCAGTCTCTAGTTATCATTCTTCTCAAGACCGTTGTCCAGCACGTCTCCGTTCTTGTTACAACACCGCCCCAAGGTCAACAACAGGCAGGCTCTGCTCCGAATGGCCCCAGACCCGTCAACGGCGTGGGCCCTGGCCGGGGTGCGGACGCGCCCAACGGCCCCAACACGTCCCCAGCAGGGGATGGCTCAGCAGGCTCAGATGAAGAGATTGATGGCAATCGAAACCGGGAGATCACTGCCAAAGCCGTGTCCGGGATTCTTGTCCTAATGCTGAAGTGGCTGAAGCTTTCCCGTAAGTTCACTTTGTCACCAAACACCAATGCAAGAGAGAGAACACACTAACCAAGAGCACCATAGATATACTCAAGTTCGAGTTCTTTGGGCAGCTTCTGCTGGACTCGAACTACCTCCTCCTGATTTTGAAGCTATTTGCGCACCAGGATATCCAGCAGACAGTGGACAGCAAGACCGACGTCATTGAGAAGAGGTACTTGACTATGCTTTTGTTTCTCCTCGTATCCCTGCTCCAAAATATGGCCGACTGACCACCTACGCATAGCTTTTTCTACTGGTGCAATCATGAGGCCGGCTCACCAGCAAGACCGGCAGATGGAGAGGAGAACGACGAGAGCGAGGACGACGCTCTACCGCCACCAATAAAGAGGCGGCGTTCACCTACACAGGAAGCCAACGGCTCCGGAGAGCCCAACGGCGACTCGGGGCAGGCGCAGACCAGGCTGCCAACGCGGCCCGAGGTGGACGAGCTGGGCTGCCCCGTGAACCCACTGCCCAACGAGCCGATCACAGACTTTTCACGGCGAAACTTCTTCTCGCTCATCAATTTCCTACGGGTGATGCAAAAGGTGTGCAAGGCCAAGGCGCACCGCAACCTGTTGCTGGTGCACTACAAGTCGTCCAACATCCTGCGCAAGTCGCTCAAAGTCCCGCAGCCGGAGCTGCGGCTGTACACGCTCAAGTTGTTCAAGAACCAGGTGCCCTACTGCGGGCGCAAGTGGCGCCAGGGCAACATGCGCGTCATCACGGCCGTCTACCTGCACTGCCGGCCCGAGCTGCGCGACGAGTGGCTGGCGGGCTCTGACATCGACGCCGAGGTCGAGGAGGCGCTCCCGCTCGAGCAGGCCCTGCGCAGCCTCACCCACTGGTTCAACGTCCGCCGCTACCCGGACCGCATGGGCGCCGACTCGACCGCCACCCTGCGCGAGGGCCACGACTTCTTCGCAAGGGAGCTCGAGCGCGCGGACCTGCAATGGGCCGGCGACCTCGCCGACGACGGCTCGTCGCTCAGTGAGTGGGAGGGTGTTCCCCCGTCCTAGAAAGAAGCCTAGAACTAGCAAGCGACATGGTTCGGTTTTGTGTGTGTCTTTTTTTTTCTTTACTCACCTTGTTTGTGCCTTGGTAGATACGATTTCCCGATATAGAAATGATTCCCACCCATCGTATTTCTCAACCATGCTTACTTGCCGAATGCTCTGACGTCACCACACAAGTCAAATCCGACGGCCCTGTTATTGGATCTAGGAACTCTCTGTGCTCGATGTGTGCAAGCTTCAGCTGACCGTATTGAATATTTCCAAACTCTTATATCGGCCTATTGATAATTACAGCTAAGTCGTATCCAAATGGCTGTTCCAAACGTGAATTTACAACTCAAACGCCAATCATGCCCACAATGCTGCATATAATACAAGTGAAGGCACTTGTGCAAACCATCCTGAAAGCTTTATACAAAATGCACGCCAGCGCGCGCGCGAATACGCTAGAAAAGCACAGCCCGCTGGTGGGCATTATCAAGCGTCATACACGCCGTCCGAATACCTATAGCCAGGCGGATACTGCCGTGCCGGGGTACGGTTGTCGTCAGACAGCCTCGGCCGGCTGTACGAGCCGGGGTACGGCCCAGGGACGCCGGTGTCGTACGGGTTGGTGCTGGTATACCGGCCACTGGCGTCATACGGGTTGTTGGTGGCGTGGCCGACGCCGTCGTAAGAGTTGTTGACGATGCTGGTGGTGTGGCTGTGCGGCCGCGCCGAGTGGGCCGCGTTCATAGGCAGCGCGTCGTCGCCGGCCGGGTCGGCGTACTTGTTGGTGTAGAGCGGGACCGCGGCGGGGTCGCGGTTGGCGTTGTGGTGAGACACGCGGACGGGCGACGGCTCGGCGACGGCGGTCCTCTCGGTGGTGTAGCTGTCGCGGCCGACGGGCTCGCGCATGTCGGCGGGCGTGGCGTGTTTCGGCAGCATGTTGGAGCTCGTGGTCTTGGTGGTGCCGGAACGTCGAAGGAAGCCCAGGATGCCGCCTTTACGACCGTAGCCTGATGTGTACTCACTGTCCGGGGAAGGGCCGAACCTGTTCTCCCTGTGGCGGTGGCGGCCCAGGGCGACCTCGGTGATGGCGGAGAAGATGAAGAAGAAAACGGCAACCACAGCCACGGCGAGGCATGCGCTCTGGAGCTTGCAGGCCGTGCGGTAGTCGGGCATGCCGTCGGCGCGGCTGCTGTTGGCATCGCCGTCGCCAAAAGGGGTGGAGAGGCCGCCCTCGCACGAGCCGGTGCCGCCCTTGTTGGACACGGCGACGAAGATGAAGGCGGCGGCGAAGGCAACGTCGAGGACGATGGCGAAGAAGGAGGTGACTTTGTGGCCGGCTATCCAGCAGAGCACGAGCAGGCCGATGCCCGAGTACAAGCACGCGGAACCGGTGATGCCCACGACGGCGCGGATCCAGTCAGGGACCTCGATGTTGCGGCTATTGAGGGTGGCCAGGAAGTAGCAGTAGATGGCGAATACGATGGCGGCAGACAGGAACTGCACGCCCCTGATGAACCATTGTAGCCCCTTGAGGGCGATGCCAGCTCTGGCGCCCATGGCGTGCTGGTGGTGGCACAGGCAGTCTCCAATAGGCCTTGTTCCGCGCCGACTTGGTGCAGGCCGGATCAAAGGGATTTTCCCTGGGGGAATTTAGGTGGCCGTGAGTACCCTGGACTCGAGGTGACTCGGAGGATTGTCCTGGGTTATATGTAGTTTCTCTTGTGATGTATCGGAAATCCGCACGTGGAAGCAGCGGAGGGGTTGGTGCTGTGTCGTTGCGGGAAAAGCCAAAATCGACTGGCTAGACACAGCCGAATGACCCGGGCCTGTACCTGCTTAAGTACGCCCGCCACGCAAAAGGACAAGTTCTCTGCGGGGTTGGTGCATCAGCATCCATCACCAAGCTCGCGGGAGCGTCCGTCCATTCGTGCTGTGGTTGCGGGCTGTGTTGGTCCACCTTGTCAGTGCGGCCGGGCAAGCCGGGCTTGGTCAAAAGAACAGCAGGACAGACCCCGGTTCGATGATGGCAGCGCCAGAGAGCGTGGCTCGTCGATCTGCCCTTTGTCTGGAGCACCAGTGGCCAACGGATCCCTGGCGGGGACCAAGGAGAGAAACATTTCAGGCCTGGAAAACCGGTCCTGTGAGGGCCTGTTGCGGGCTTTGCAGCGGGTTGGAGCTCTTTGGATGACGAATGCCCGCCACACTGGATGGGAGCGCTGACATCACTGCATGGCTTGGCAAAGAAGGGGCTTTGTTCGTTCCCCACTCGAGCCTCTCTGAATGCCGGCCTCAGCCACTCGACTTTGGCTGGGGCCACATGATCACGTGGCCGGTTTCTCTTGGTCAATGCAGTGGCTGGCGAGCGAGCGTGTTTTTGTGGCTGAGTGAGGTCTTCGGTTGCCTCCAGCCCCGTTCGATGACTAGTTTCCATCACACACAGGGGCTTCTTTGCTGTCAGTCGGGCCACTCAACTGTTGTTGCGCGCCCGCCATCAGACCATTGGCATCGACGTCTTATCGGATGAGGACCCTTATTACCACCTCGGTGCTCCCGGGCAATTGCCATTCCCGATGGACTTGTTCCGTCGCACCAGCGGCAGAGCTGCCGAGCATCAGCTTCGGCTGCCTGCATTGGCCGTTGGTTCCCGTGGCGGCCCACACTGGCGGGAGCCCTCTCCCAGAATCCACTGGACCCGCGGCCAAGACACACTTCCGCCGATGACCGTTGGCAGGTTCGCTCCGGGCTGCCGTTTGTGATGTGAGGGCGGAGTAGGTGTTCATGATTGACACTCGCGCGGGGCATCCTTCTACTTTATCTATCATTTTTTTTTTTCTCTCTCACGTTTTCCTCCACATTGTCCCAGCGCCTTCGCAATCTCAACGAAGGATTCAGTGTGGGCGGGGCTAGGCCATGCATAACAAATGGCACCACATAACGGTCGAATACGAAGACGCAGCCATGCGCGGTCAGCCGGATAACCGGCTCCTCCCATCTGTTGATTCTCGCTCTTCATTGTCCTGGCACATCAACAGAGCCTTGAGACCAAGTGCCAAGTCTCTCGGCGACGGTCTTTCTGCGAGCGTCCCCCGTGGTGGCGCCGTGTGCTAACAACCAGCGCGGCGAAACAAGAGCCCGTTTGGGCTAGCATGGCGACAAGAAGGTCCAACCGCCGCCCCTAATCAGCCGCCGTCAAGCCGGTGCCACGCTTTGTGTGCAATTTAACCAGCGCTAGGAGGCGTCACAGCCCGGCACACAGCAACCAGCCGCCTCATAGGAACTGCAGGCACGCACGGCACGATCGACTGCATATTGGCATTCGATAGCAGAATTCCCAAGAGGCAAAAAACCCGTTGCCAAGGCGTGCCCACGTCTGGCCTGCGCGCCAACAGCCATCGCGCAGCGGGGAACTTTGCTTTCTCTTTTATTGATCTCACTTCCAAGCCCGGCTAGACTCTCGTTGGCTGCAGTGAGCACCCCAACGCATGTGCGGCTGGAAATAGCTGCCCGCGTCGGCCAATCTGGCACCGCGACGGCCCCCTTGGCAGCCCTCC
This sequence comes from Falciphora oryzae, assembly GCA_000733355.1. Taxonomy (NCBI): domain Eukaryota; kingdom Fungi; phylum Ascomycota; class Sordariomycetes; order Magnaporthales; family Magnaporthaceae; genus Falciphora; species Falciphora oryzae. The sequence continues at coordinate 2,107,549 of JNVV01000001.1, forward strand.
CCCCACACGCCTTGCCAGACCAGATTTTCAATACGAAAATGACAAGAAAGGAACAGCTGGCCGGCTGGGCTGCACCACACTCGGCCTGCCGCCGCCCTCCACTTCAGCTGCGGGCTAGCTCCATCGCGGACACGACCCCTGGCCCCGTCGCGGACCGGCTAGACCCCTGGACTACCTGCCCTCCCCCCTTTCCAGCCCAGCAGGCCAACGAGATGCAGGCAATTAAAAGAGTGACACCACCCTTTCACATCGCGATGGCGTCCGCCGGACTTTCTTTTTCTTCTTCCTTTTCTGCCTGTCCCACCACACTGGCGGCCCCGGATTCTCGCCCTTGTGTCGTCTGACCTGCCCCGGGCTCCATTGCCATCGTTCGCATCCCTCGTTTGTCGAACCTGGCTTCTCACTCGTTATGTTTTGTCCGTGATCGTGACTTGATCGCACGCTATAATATCACATACCCTTAATCCATTAATTTCTTCTGGTCTTCGTTGACTACGCAAGAGGAAGCCCTGGTCCAACCATCCCGATGAAGCCGGCACCTCGTTATCTCGCGGCGCTGATGTCGCTCACGGCGACTGTCAGCGCCGATCCCACCTGGCCCCACGTGAACGACAACCTCGAAGAGATTATGTTCCAGACTCAGGGGTTCAGGGCCAGACTCTTCACCGACAACATCAGGCAGTGCGCCAACGAGGCCTCGGGTCCCGGACGGAAGAATGCTGCCGAGTGGCTGCGCACCGGCTTCCACGATATAGCGACCGCGAATCGCTACTTCGGCACCGGCGGCATGGACGCGTCGCTGCAGTACGAGCTAAACAGCGGCGAGAATGCCGGTCCCGGGTTCACCTCCACGCTGAAGTTCATGGGCGAGTTCCTGTCCACCAGGAGCAGTCTTTCGGACCTTATCGCCATGGGAGTCTACGCCTCGGTGCGCTCATGCGGCGGCCAGGCAATCCCCGTCAAGGCCGGGAGAAAGGATGCCACCTCCGGCGGAGCGCTTGGAGTTCCGCAGACACAGAACCCGACGCCAACGTTCCTCAGCCAGTTCGACCGCATGGGTTTCAACCAGGCTGAGATGATTCAGTTGGTTGCTTGCGGCCACACCCTCGGGAGCGTCCACTCCTCCGAGTTCCCAGACATCGCCCCTCCCGGAACGGGAGTCAACGGCGCAGTCGGCTTGGACTCGACTGAAGCCCAGTTCGACAACAAGATCGTGACCGAGTACCTCGATGGCACCACGCAGAACCCTCTGATCGTGGGACCTTCGGTGCAACTGAAGAAGAACGCCGACGGCCGCGTCTTCGGGGCGGACGGAAACGTGACCGTGAACGCTCTCAAGGACCCTGCCGTGTTCCAGACGACGTGCAGGAACATCCTGCAGCGCATGATCGAGGTTGTGCCCAGCGGTGTCACGCTCACGGATCCTATCGCCCCTTACACGATCAAGCCTGTGGACATGCAGCTCACCCTGGGCGCCACGGGGTCCACGCTGACATGGACTGGATGGATCCGCGTCAGGACCACCACGATCCCGCTGGCAACAATCCGTAACGTCGTGCTGAACTACAAGGACCGCAACGGCGGCAGCAACTGCGGGTCCTGCGCCACTACCTTGACTGTTCAGGGCACTGGTTCCGGCCTTGACGACACATGGGCCTTCTTCCCCGTCTCAGCCTCGCTGAGTGCGAGCGCTGGCATTTCATCCTTCACCGTCACCGTCAACAAGGTCGACGGCACCTCGACCCCCTTCGACAACAACGGGGCTTCGTACCCTTTGTCAGATGCCGTGATGATCCAGAGGCCTCAGAGCTGCCTGCTCCAGGGCACTGGAGCCCTCACCGTCTCTGCCCTGGTCCGGAACGACCGAGCGGACCTTCCCGTCAACCTCGGCGTGAGCTATCTGACCGACCAGACCAACAGTCCCGCCCCGCAGCTGAACACAGACTCGGTGACGATGACCAAGGGCAACTGCGTCGGAGGCTACACCTTTTTCTCGGCCACCTACTCCATCTCTGGAGGAAGGAGCTATGCCGCCAGGCTCGACATCAACAGCGGCAGCGGTGCCGATGTTGTCAGTGACGCTTTCAATCTCGGCTCAGATCTCGGCGGCACCTGCCAGCCCTTCACGGGAAGCCAAGCCTGCGCCGGCGTGACGGTTTCTAGTGTGATCCCAAGCTCCACACGCACGTCGACCACGGCGAGCAGCACCACTACGTCGACGGCCCCGACGGCGACCCTCGCCCACAGGCAAACCGTCAGTGGATACAACCTGGTCTCATGCTGGACCGAAGGAAGCGGCGTCCGCGCGCTTTCGGGCGCAGCGTTTGCCTACGACGGCATGACCCTGGAGTCGTGCATCAAGAACTGCACCGGATTTGCCTACGCCGGCGCCGAGTACGGGAGGGAGTGCTACTGCGGCAATACCCTAGCCGAGTCCAGCGCCACCGCCGATCTGGCTGATTGCAACATGCCCTGCTCTGGCAACCATTACCAGTACTGTGGGGCGGGTAACCGCCTGGAGCTGTACAGGAATGCCTCGCTGCCCGCTCCCAGCACCAGCACCAGCGCCTCGAGGACTTCGACTTCTTCCGCCAGCTCAACTTCCACTGTCCCGAGTACCACTGCCTCGAGGAGCTCTACCACCTCGACCAGCTCGTCTGCAGCTCCTACGGGCACCCTCGCGCGGGTCGAGACTGTCGGGAAATACTCGTACCGGGGTTGCTACACTGAGGGAACGGGTGTCAGGGCACTGGCCGACAAGACGTACGCCGACGATTCCATGACACTGGAGTCGTGCGCCGCCTTCTGCAGCGCCTACAACTTCTTTGGAACCGAATACGGTCGCGAGTGTAAGTCACAAGACCTGAGACGTGACTTGCGCGTTGATTCCTCTCCTTGTGATAATTTTGGTATCGGTGGCTGACACGCTTTGCGCGATATAGGCTACTGCGGAAACAGCCTTGCTTCCTCGAGCACCAAGGTGTCGCTGGGTGACTGCAGCTTCACCTGCGCTGGGAACCAGTTCCAATACTGTGGCGCTGGCAACCGGCTCGACCTTTTCGGCGTTGGTAACTCTGGCACATCGTCATCCTCGAGCCAGGCTCCGACCTCAACCTCGTCAACTCCAAGCCAGGCTTCGACATCCTCTTCGACCGGGACATCATCGTCGACCATCACCAGCAGCACAACATCCCGCCCCTCGCCTACAGGCCCGTCGCACCCCGCCACCCTCATCTCTGGAGGAACAAACTGGAGCTTCCTGGGGTGCCAGACCGAGGCTACGAGCGCCCGAGCTCTAAGCGCCAAGATCTCCTATAATGACACCATGACGCTCGATATCTGCGCGTCGAGCTGCAGTGGCTACGCGTACTTTGGCGTCGAGTACGGCCGCGAGTGTTACTGCGGTGACAGCTTCGCAGCCGGTTCCGTCGCAGCGAGTGAGGCCGACTGCAACTTCCTCTGCCCCGGCAATGCAGGACAGTACTGTGGCGCTGGCAACAGGCTGAGCACGTATCAGAAGGGCACTACCCCGAGGTAAAGAGAGGCTGTGTCTTGTCCTCGACGCTCCATGCTGGATCTAGGGAATCTAGGTATTCTTGGGGTTTCTGATTGAATAGCGGGCGAGATAAATCGCGATAATTTCACGACCCCGGTAGTGTTCCGATGTTGATGTGTGCAAGAAGTCATGGCAGTCAAGTGCCAATCAAGCCGTCCAGGCACTCCTTGGCTTTAGTTACCGTGTCACCCTTGCCTGAGCGCGACGGTGATGTGCGCGAGACAGTTGGAAGCCGAAATTTTTAGCCTTTCGTTTCATGTTGAAGCCGGGTCCTCGAGGAGGTTGTTTGTGTCAGCCTCGCCGATTCGAAGGAGGCAGCCTTTTGAAGAACCCGGGCCTAATTCCGAAGAAACGCAATGGCACAGGGAGAAAAAAAACAAGATCAGACGGGAGAAAAAAGAGAGTTCACTTGGTCTCAACAATCAGAAATGAGATTCAGGGGTAAAATGGTGCCACGCGGCGAGCGAGTAAGAGAAGGCGGGAAAAAAAAAAAAAAAAAAAAAAAAAAATGAAAGACAGTAACGATGGCGGTCGGCCACGACACGCGCACACCATCGAGCCGTCGCCTGCATACCGACTTCCATCTTGGGGGCCCCCGATACGAGACGGTGTGAGAATACGCAACCACGTGAGCTACAGCCACTGGGTACCGATGTGTCTCTGTGCGGTCCTGCCCCTCCAACTGATTACGACCGTCAATAGGAACCCCTTCCCTTCCTCGGGGCAATAGCCCCCGCCCGCCGCACCCCGCCACACTCCTCCCTTCTCGCTCCCAGCTCTACCGGTGCGCGGCGGGTGCTCCGCCCGCGCGTGCTATCAAACGCTGCCGTCATGACTGGACAGCTTGGCTGGACCAGACTGCAAGGAACGGTGTAGCAAAAGCCAAGATTAGTGCTCCTAACTAGGATAGGCAGCTCCGGACGGTACGGTAAGCTAACGACAGACCGGACGCCAAAAAAAAAAAAAAAAAAAAAAAAAAAAATGAAGGGAACGGAAGAAAAAGAACAAAAGAACAAAAAACGGTGAGTGTGTGTTACGACCGCTTTTTTCGTTTTCTAGACGCACATCAGATGATGAAGCTGAAACCCGGGCCCGATCCCTACCTTGAAGTGGCTGTGGAATTCTTCTTGATCATTTCCTCTTTGGCACAGCCGTTCGTCTCCTTTTGCTCGTCCTCTGACTTGAAGAGATTGCAAAGGCCTGCTTGCCAATTTTCCTTCATCTCTGCTTTTCCCTCGCTTTGCATGTGATTGTTGCGTGTGATTCACGCAACAAGAGACTGGGCACTGCTGCGCCCCCACCGTTCGCGTACTGTCCAGATTCACGTATGCTGCTCACATAATACACACGGTGCCACCACGCCCAAAAATGACCCCACCGTGTTGCGTTTTTTTGCGACCCAAATGTGGTTTTGAGGCGTGCAGCAGGCAAAGAGACAGGTAAGCACGGCTGGTCTAGTCTAGACCGGGCAGGTACCGTCTACCTCCCCTTCTTGGGGCAATTACATAATTAGGAAGACAGCCCGTCCGGGTTGCTCCGGCTTTTACGAGAGAGGGCCCGGATAGAGTTGCCTCGTTGGGATTGGTGCGTGTTTACGTTGTCAAGGCCGCCACACAATCGTGTCTTGTCGTCTGGCTTGTCCTGTCTCTCACTCCCGGGGACAAGGAAGGTCATTGAGGGGGCAGAAGGAAGAAAATAATACGGAGAGATTATTTTCTTGGTGACGCCTTAGTTTGGTATGCTCTGTAGCTTCACGAACCTGCGGGCACTTTACCCCTCATCCAGATTCTGATATTCACCCTCCTCGTCGATTACGACTGATAAACTGATAGGCCCAGGGAGTCATCCCGAAGCGTGCGGAGCCGGGCGGGGAAAAAAGAAGGGGTCGTCGTCGTTTTGGGGCGGGACGCGGGCGGCTCACGGATGAAGCGGCAAGCGGCCGCGGGAGTGCGGAGGCGGGGGATCACGGTCTCGTTCATGCTGGAAACATTTCCCCCGACGGGTTTTTGGGGAGACAAAGTTGCTGCCGATGGATCCAATTGGACGAGGGGTTTTGATAATACTGTTGTGTGCAAGTCGATCAATGGAGCTGTCCTGCATCTTGATGCCATTATTCAACCTCGATCGATAGGATGAGAGATATCAAACGGTGGCGCATCTCGAGGAAGGAGAACAAAACAATCCGAGTAAGCCCGCACACCAACGCTTGGTTGATCTAATTATCCGACTTCTCTCTGCGCTACGAGGCACACAGTACGTGTCTCATACGCCTACTTCAGAAGAATTTCCCCCTTTTGCCCGATCGAGATGGAGGGTGGCGCGTCGACGCAGGGCACATCGTTGATACCAATCGCAGATTATTCGAAGCATTGCATGCAACTTCGCTTCAGCACATCACGCGGCAAACACCACCGCCATCCATCTCAGCACACAAAAGACGCAGACGCAGGGCTCGGCTGGGCGTCGGCAACTTTGATTCCCATGCCGAGCTCCCGGACACATGGAGCTGCCCCATTGGGAAAAGGAGGGTGCGCCACAAAGAGCCTCACCCACCTTTTTTTTGCCCTACCACCTACCAGAATGAACCCTTTCGTCATTTCCGCTACGGAGTTGCGAAAGGACGTCCGTCCACGGCAACGCGCTGGCCTGGGTGCAGAAGCACGCGCGCGTATTATCCATTCGCCGCCGTTTGGGTTGATTATTATTGCCGTACCGCACCGCAACCCCCCTTCGGGCTTTTCCCGCCCAGCCTCTGGGCGAGGAAAATGCGCAGGGCTCGTTTCAGCCCCAAGGATCCATCGCGGCCGTTTTGTGAAGGATCGAAATCGTGCGTCGACGACGCACGTCCCGCACTCCGAAACTTGCCGACTGCATCTGCCATTCTAGGCCCGTCGAGGCCATCTCAAACCATTTCGCGGGAAAGGGTCATGGGCCTTGGTATGGAGGGGTTGTTGGCTTTCCATGGAGCCTTGCTAGCTTGCCGCCCGCGTTAGACACGACCGGGAGTTGCGTCTACCGGCGCACACCGAACAGGCGCAACTATATACCGACTGTTCGAGGCCAAGCTTGCGACTGACGGTCAGTCTCGTCAAGTGCTGCTGGCTGGCCTTGCGCTTGGTGGTGGTGAGGTAATCAATTGGCTTCTGCACATCATGCGCGTGCCGCAGCTGGTGTGGTGTGGCAAGCTGGAGGCGAGGCTAAATGATTACCCGCTGGCCCGCGTGATGTGCCGTGACCGTACCAGCCACCACCACCGCAGCTCTATCCGGAAGGATGTTGTGATCTTTACAGCAGGGGCCCTTCTTCGTCTCGTCAAAATGATGATTGATGGGTTAAATGGATTGGGTTGGACTGGCTCGCTCTCTCATCTGCGGCCGCCGGTCTTCGGCGCTTGCGGTAGCATTTAGTTCCAACTCCCTGGACGAGAAGCTATCAGACCCAGACCTCGAAGGTATCCGTCCGCGTTGCCGCCTACGACGTATTTATTGGGCTAGGGGTCGAGATGATGAAAGCCCAGAACGCCGCTGTCCACTTCTTGAGGTACCGGTACACTGCACCAACGACAGGACGAGGGGAGGGGGTTGCAGATGACCTGGCCTTAAACCTGCACCTGGAAATTATCGGTGGGCCTTTCCGTGTGCGAAGGCTTGTTGCCGTTGGCTGTGCCCCCGCGTTCGTCTCCATGACTCGCAGGAGAAAGATCAACGGGAGAGGAAAAGCAATTAGTTTCCAGGTTCCCGGCTGGTGTTTTTGTGATTCTTGCTTTCTTTCCTTCTTCGGAGGTCAGATCGGACATCACGGGTGGTTGCCCAAATTACCTTACCCTATGCACGCGAGGAGATCGAGTTTAAACCGTTTGTTTCCGCTTCTTGCGGTGGCTTTTCTGGAACCCACCTTTGTGAAGAATTTCGCTGTCCTCGTGCTCGTCCGCCGACGCGCAGCTTCTCCAAACCCAGGTGGGGAACAAGGATGGGGTTGGCTGGCAGGCTGGACCTCTCTTGCGCGCGTGCCCACATGGTGTGGGGAGTGGGGAACTGGGGAGGCGGGCATTGTGTAATTGGTAGGTAATCCTCGTCGGCGAAACCTTCGAATTTGTGCATCACAGCATTGAGTGCAGTCATTCCTGGCCCGTCGGCATTTGAGTCGAGCAGACTGTGCAAAATGTGCGAAACCGGATGTGGCCATGACTTGGACCGCCCCCGGCGTCGGTCTGCTGCTGGTCTGGCCGAGCTACCCTGAACGGTTTTTGGTTTTGTTTTTGTGCCTAGGCCGGACGGCGGGAATGACGAAATGACGACCGCTGCAACCCAGCTCGCGCAAGCATCCCGTTCCAGTCACTTTTTCTTTTTTGACCCTGAGCGGAGAAGACCAGGACCGGGCTCTCTCCCCTCCTCCACATCGTTGGTCCCGCCCCCCACAAAGGAGGAGAAGAAAAACTGGACAGGACAGCGACTTGGCGTACAAGCGAGAGGTGAGCGGCGGGAGCCCGATCGGGGGAGTTTCCAGGCCAGGGAGGTACCTGGACCGGCGCAGCGACGTGGTGGCGGTACCTCGAAGCGGGATCGCTCATCGACGTGCGTGCATGGCTGGGACATGGGGTGTGTGGTGTCCGATGGCGCCGCACCCACTCCCCGCCCTTCTATTGAACGAAGGCCAGCCCGCCCTTTGCCGCGCGCACCTCCAGCTTATTGCCGGGGGTGGGCGCACAAAGCAACAAGGTCGGCGTCCAAAGTAACGGGTACAGACGAGCACCTGACTTTTTAATTCTTTTTTCGATGCATCCTTTCAGGTTCCCTTTTTTTTTTTTTTTTTTTTTTTTCCTTGCCCCGGACCATCCAGGTCGATTGCTCAGCATGCAGAACCAGCATCATCCCGACCTCCGCTCCAAGGAAGCTGGCAGCCAACCGCAGGGCGTGGCGGCAACCGCAGCGTTCCATCCTCGCACAGCTCGACTCCTCCCTTGTCTTGCTCCAGGTTCCCTCCACTCGGAGGTGCCTGCGGGCGTGGGCTCGGCATGGCAGCCAACTTGTACCCAGTACGCCGTCTGCGTAACCTGGTCTGGCCAGGCTAGGTACCGTTTTCTGCCATCACACTTACCTACTCACATCGTCGTTCTTACGCCTCTGCTTCTCTTTCATGACCGATTCCTGTCTGCCTGTCTGCCTGTCTGCCGAGCCCCCGAGGGCTTGCATACATCATGCTGCGTACTGTGTGCATCGCCGCCGCATTGTCTCCGATCCGGCGGTGGATGGGGCCCGGTGGTCCTCCTTTTGCCCCCCTGGACTCGGTGCAGTCACCTAGTGCAGCAGTAGCCTGGGGAAAATCGACAAGGTACTTTGACCATCCCTGCAACCCAGACCCCAAGCATGCCCCCGGTGGGTGGGCACCAAGTCGAGGAGCGTATTTTTGCCTAGCTGGTGCATTGGAGACACATGGACGGCGCCCCAATCAAGATATTAAAACAAATGCGGCGCCCACTTCGGTCTGGGGGTCCCGCCGTAAAAGCGATCCTCGTTCCCGATGCCACCACATCCTGACTCCTGTGTCCATTCTCGCCTCTGCTCTCGCTGCTATCACCCTGTATCGACAGCTGTGCGTGCAAGCTTGCAGCAGGCGTCTTCGAGGCCAACGCTGCTGCCCGTGAGGTCCATGCTCTCGACAGGACGGTGCTTGGGATGGCCACGAGTCTAGAGACGTCGCCTCTTACACGCACGACTCGCCGGCAAGACACGCCAAGCGGCTCGAGAGCAGACCTTTGCGAACTCTAAAAGCCCTTTTCCCGCGCAAGCGGCAAGCAAAATCCCAAGGACCGTATTCTCCGCCTGCGCCAGCTTACGAGTTGCTGTATGCGCGACTCTTCCTGGACTTGCATCCACCACGACGCACCTTGCGCATCCAGATCGCCCCGACTCAAGCCACCGAATCTGGCTGGCTCTTCAGGACATTCATTTGTCCCTGACCTGTTTCCGTTCTGCTCTTTCCCTCCCGGACCAGAGCGAGAGAGAGAAAAAAAAGGCGGACTTGCATGGGAAATCTCACCGTCCCTCCCGCAGACCGCCGCAGCTGAGCGAAGTTGAGTCACAGTGAAGCTCAACACGGGGCCGCCAGCCACACACCACCGAAAAACCACAACACCCCACGGAAAGGAACCATGAGCGGAAGCGAGAGCGACGGCGAGGCCTCGGTGTCGTCGAGGCCAGCCTCCGAGAGGGGAGAGTCGATCGCCGCGGAGCATCCCGATTCGCCATCACCGACCGCCCACGCCGCCGCCACATCCGGATCGCCTGCCCCTGCGGAGGAAGCAGCAGCCGGCAAGACGGCCAAGTCGCCGGGGTCCAAGAAGCGCAAGGAGTCGACGTCGACGGTCGCCGGCGACAGCGGGGAGCCGGCGGCCAAGATCACCAAGCGGCGCGCCGCCCGCGCCTGCGTGAGCTGCCGGGCCAGGAAGGTCCGCTGCGACGTGGTCGAGGGAGCCCCCTGCGGCAACTGCAGGTGGGACAACGTCGAGTGCATCGTCCAGGAGAGCCGGAGGCGAAAGTGAGTGACCAGCTACCCTGCCCACCTCAGCGCCCGGAGCCATTGGCTCAGTCTCGCGGCCGCCGCGGTCTTTTTTCTTCCCTACTTCGTCGTGGCAGCCTCGAGACGGAGTTCCGTTCTCCCGCCCGACCCCAATCAACTGCAATTAATTGCAGGGTGCATCAATAATGATCCCAACACGACACGCGCACATCCACTCTTCACAATTCGGGTTGATTCGTCGCAATTTTGTCCTGCAATATTTTCCTTGTGCCTGCTGCTCAATGGGTGCGGGTGCGGGCTTTTCTGGTCTTCTTTTTTGGCTTGTGAAAGCTGCCAGATGATCGGCAGAAATGCAGGAACCAATGAACTAACACGCCGCGACCAGGAAGAACATCTTCGCCGCGAGTTCGATTGGTGGGGCCACCTTGGCGACTTCAGCCGAGGCACTGCGCGCAAAAACGCCCGCAGCAAATCCCATCAACATCACCAGCGCCGACCTGCGACGGCCCAGCGAGGAGGGCGTCGCGATATCGACCCCCGCCGCCAACGGGAATGATGCCCAGAGCGGCGCGGCGGGCGGCGCCACGTTGCTGGACCACACCCCGGTGGACGGCCATGGCCATGTGCCGCACCTCATATGTAAGCTGACCTGGCGACCCCCCAATCAGTTGCTGCTGCTGCTGCTGCTCCTCATTTTCACATGGCAATCGCACACAATTATCCCGAGATATGCGACATGCCGTGTGTGTGGGGGGTGGACCTGAGGAGGCCGTGACCGCCGCTGTGGGCGATCCTCCTCAATGGGACCCTTGCTCTGACACGACATGACGCTGCGCTCGCCACAGACCAGCAACGACCAGGATTCCGCCCCGAGAACTCGGCAGAGCTGCTCTCCAAGCTGGGAGACAGCATCAACAACCCGCGTCTGCTCTGGCCCGATCCGCCGCTGAACCCCAACAACCTGTTTGGCGACATCCGCACCGCACAGTTCCTCAGCTCACTCGAGGAGCCCGACCTGTCCCTGTACTCGCAGCTGCCCGCCTTCGTCAAGCCGCTGCCCAGCAAGCTCACCTCGGACGATGTCAAGTACCTGCACGCCAAGGGCGCCCTGTCGCTGCCCGAGCTCAGTCTGCAGAACGCCCTGCTGCAGGCATATGTGGAATTTGTCCACCCGTACATGCCCCTAATTGAGCTGCACGACTTCCTCAACGCCATCCATTCTCGTGATGGTCTCTGTGGGCAAATCAGCTTGTTTCTGTACCATGCCGTTATGTTTGCTGCCACCGCTTTTGTCGACATTAGGCATCTGCAGGAGGCTGGCTACCCTACAAGGAAGGCCGCCCGCAAGTTCTACTTTGCCAAGACCAGGGTAAGTCCTCTTTTTGCCGGCCAATTTGGTTGTCAGGGCTGACATGTCATATCCGCTCCGCAGCTCCTGTACGACTTCGACTACGAGTCGGACCGGTTGGTCCTGGTGCAGGCGCTCCTGCTCATGACCTACTGGTACGAAACACCCGACGATCAGAAGGATACATGGCACTGGATGGGCGTCGCCATTTCGCTGGCCCACACCATCGGGCTGCACCGCAACCCGGGAAGCACCAACATGGCGCCCCGCAAGCAGAAGCTGTGGAAGCGCATCTGGTGGTCGTGCTTCATGCGGGACAGGCTGGTCGCGCTCGGGATGCGCCGCCCTACCAGGATAAAGGACGAGGACTTTGACGTGCCGATGCTGGTCGAATCCGACTTCGAGCTCGAGGCGCTGTCGGACGAGAACCAGCTGTTGTCAGCTGACTGCGCCGTGGTGCGCGATCTGGGGATGCAGCGCGAGCTCGCTGAGCTCTGCATCCAGAAGGCCAAGCTGTGTGTGCTGATAAGCCGCATGCTCAAGGCCCAGTACTCGGTGCTCATCCGCGACGCGACCAAGCCCGAGAACACGACCAACAGCACCATGATGCTGTTCCCCAACAAGACGCTCGACAACCTCGACGGCATCAACGTCGTCGACCTCGAGCTGACGGGCTGGCTGGAGGCCCTGCCCCCCGCCGCCCAGTACCGCCCGTTGACGCCCCTCGACGTCCAGCAGGGCCGCTCGACCGTGGCGGTGCAGCGCAGCCTGCTCCACATGGTCTACTACACCACCGTGTCGGCCCTGCACCGGCCGCAGTTCCTGCCGGCGTCGCCGTTCCAGGCCCCGACGGCGTCGCGCCAGGTGCAGGACATGTCGCGACTCCGGGTGCGCGAGAGCGCGGCCCGCATCACGCACATGGCCTCGGAGCTGCACCAGCTGCGGCTCGAGCGCTTCCTGCCCACCACGGGCGTGACCGTCATCCTCCCCGCCATGATCATCCACCTGCTCGAGATGAAGAACCCGATGATGGAGGTGCGCGCCACGGCAACTAAGGGCTTCCGCCAGCTCCTGCGCGTCATGGAGAAGCTGCGCGACATCTACTCGGCCGCGGACTTCGCGACCGTGTTCCTCGACGCCGCCCTGCGCAAGGCCGCTATCGACCTGAACCAGCCCAACCCCGTCGGGGCTGCCGAGGCGCTGGGCGCCGTCATGGCCAACGGCGGCGGGCACAGACAGCAGCAGCAGCAACAACAACGGTCCAAGCGGCAGCTGTTCCAGCAGCGCCAGAGCCACCATTACGGCCAGAAGGCGTCGCTCAGGACCAAGCCGGCCACCATCGCTCCCGCTCTCAACTTGGCGGGCGCCGCTGCGCTGCGGCGCGAGATGGGCGGCGCTTGCGACGAGCTCTCGACCCCACCTCCCGAGAACGCGCCATATATCAACCAGATCGAGATGGGACTGTTCCACGGTGAGCGGTCATATAACAATGGTATCCCGCAACAGCAGCAGCAGCAGCAGCAACCTCAGCAGCAGCTACCTATTGGCAGCGGCAGCTTGGGAAACAACATCGACCCGGCTGCCCTTGCGGCTGACGTGGCGGTGACGGCGGGCCACTCGCCGCCGCACACGGAGAGGGACCTCGACTCGGCGGTCGGGCTGACACCGTCGGCCAGCGGGGGCTCGTCGGGCGACGGCGAGCACGGCGGGTTCGACATGGTGGACGTGGTCGACTTTGGCAGCGGCCACGACGAGTTCGACTGGAACGCCATGACAGGCACGAACCTCGATTTTGACCAGTGGCTCCAGTTCCCTCCGGCAGAGGGTTCCGGCGGCGGTGGTGTCAATGGATGTGAGAAGAACAACAACGGTGGCGGCGGCGAGGCGTTGGAGACGCAGGCGGCCGCGGAGCAAACGGCGGGCGTCGACGCCGACCCGATCCACGACTTGATGCTGGTCAATAGCCTGTCGGCTGACGCGGGCGCGCAGCCGATTGCTGCGAGCGCCTGAGCTGGAACATCTGTATCCGTATATCTGTCCCCGTGAGTTGGATTTTGTGTTTGGGTGGTCATTTCTGCTTGGGAGATTATACGGAAGGTCCCATGGGTCGTACACTGGCTTCTTGTGTAAGACTTGGACTGCCGGAGGAGTTTGATGGCGTTTGAAAAGTCTTTTTTGAGAGGTACAAGGATTGGTCTCTTGTGGTATTGCAATGTTGGACGAGGTCGATTTGATTTGATACCTGACGACTTGATGGGCTTGGATTAAGGGGAATGGTACCACCCGTCTGGGTGCGCTCTTTTTTTATTGTTTTTGCTTGGACGTGTTGATTCTTCCCTGTAGACTTGTTGGGTTACAGAGAGGCGCGTCGTTTGGGTGAGGGGTTTCTGTGGCCGGAGGACAAACGTGCGACTCGGGTGTCATAAAACCAATCTATGGCTTGGAAATGTTCAGATCTCGTATGACACCTCGAAGGCACCCGCCGTGTTGCGGGTGGATCGAGTCGTCTATGTGATACCACGATCATCCGCTCCGAGCCAAAGCTGGCCTGTGTGGCCTGCGCGACCCGGGCGGACTCAAGCAAGCGAGCAAGCCGGCAAGACGCATGTTGAAGAGCTATTCTATGCAAGTCATGACTGGGGGTGATTCTTCAGGGGCACAAAACGGCACTGCACGTCCTTTATTCTTCCTTGGGTGCCTAGATGCTGAAGGAACCGCGAAACCCCAGGTTGCCCAGAGCGAGCCAGGCCAGAACGGACAACGGCCATCAGGGCTACCCATGTCGCCTTCTCCATGGTGATCTCGCGCGGGTGCTCCGAGCGCGCCCTGTCTCCCACGTCTCCTAGGCGATACCCCGGGGCCTGGAGAGGCTAGTGGGTGGATCGCTTCCAGGTTGTTTTACGGCAGGTTTTGCTTTCCCTCTTCTCTGGCGCTCATCAATGTTGTTGCGTCGCGGCGTTGCTTTTTTCGTTTCTATCAATAGCGGCTATCTTCTATGCCGGGGAAAACGCCAGGCTCCCAGGCATCCATCCGTCACGTCACATCCCACCAGCCCGACCATGCCGAGGTTATGCTCCGAACGGATGTAAGGTCTTGGCTGCACGATCTACGGGCGCTTGTGCGGACGGGTCCAATGATGAGGGATAAAATTATGCGGTGAGTCGTGCAGTGCGTTGGCAATGGCGGTGGCAGTGGCGCGCGCCGAGACCAATGGAGAGCGCAGGAGGCGGCTGCGTCGGGCAGGTAGAATTGAAACAGTGTCTTACTCGGAATGCAGCGGGCGGATGGACTTGCTCGTTTGCCGTGCCGAGACAAAAAAAAAAAAAAAAAACAAAGCGGAAAGAGGGGGGAAGGAATAAAAGCGTCGTAATAATGCAAGCAAGCAAACGCTTCTACCGAGCGAGCGAGTGAGTGACCTCTGCAAGTTTCGAAACAAACGGCGACGTGGGGGACAAGCAAGGCCGAAGAGACAGAACATAAACGGACACACAGACACGCAAGACAGCTGACAGATGACGCTGGGCGGCTCCTTTCACAAGCCGCAGACGGGCACGACAGCGCACAAGGCAGGCGGGCGGAAGGAAGGAAAGCCCATGTCTTGTCAAAATCGAATTGGATCGCCTCCCATCTGTGCGTCGTTTAAGTTACGTCGCCCACCCTGCCTGACAAGAAGGCGTTTGCAGGGGAGTTAATTGCTTGGACCAGAAAGCACCGGCCAGAGGCACCCAGAAAGAACCCATCTTTTACCGCATTTGGGGCTTCTCCATCTCCCCACTTGCCGCTTGGGCCTGTGCCAATGTGCCAAGTTGGCCTAGCGCGGGCTCTCGTTTAGCGTGCTGGGCCGGCTTTGTTTGTATTTTCTATTGATTTTCTGTTTGAGTGATTTCCGAATTTTCGCTGGGGTGGATCTCCATCCAGATCGCAGCTGCCGCCACCACCGACGGCCGCATCCCTGCCTGCGCACTTGGGTTGCTTGCTGGCTCATGTTCATTTTATCCACCGGGGCGCACGCGGCTCGGGTCCTGCCAGCGCATGAAGGACGAACCTCTCGCATCGTCTGCCCGGGCTTTGGGACGAGAATAGCGTCGCGCAAACCCAGCCTCAACCACCACGTTCCTTTTGTCCTTTCGCCCCATTACCGTCAGCTCCTTTCTTTGTTTCCTGTGCCTGCCTGCGCCCCCACCTTCATTTTTCGCCTCGTTTTCTGAATTGCGTCTTCTCCTTTCTCTGGTGATTCTTCCCTTGTCTGACGGTCTTTTTTCCCTGCTCGTCATTTTTTCCTTGTTTTTTTTTTTTTTTTCTTCTTTGCTGCTTTGCTCGCCCTCCGCCAACAATGGCGCCCTCTCATGGCTTCGTCGCTTTGTAGTAGGCCGGCACATCCGTTTGTCAGTCGCGGTCTCGGGCATCCCCGCCGACAGTGCGCTCCTGCGCCAGCCCGCCGTCCAACCAGCTCGTCTCAGAGCCCAAACGGACAACAAAGGCTGCGTTGTGCGCGGGGAATGGAAAGCGGCGGGTGCCCGGTGCTACAAAGATCCAGACCATCCCATATTGCTGTCACCTCGTCCTCTTCCAGCTTTTCTGCTCGTCATCGTCGACACGATTCTCTCCGTCTCCTCCCATCATCTTCGGCTTCTGAGCGCTAGACGCCCACCCACAACAACACCCCCCTTCGAGACCGAGACGCCGGAACGCCACGCCCTCCTACCAGTCGACGACCGCCCCGTCGATTACCTCATACCTCGGACCTCACGAACAAGCTTCGCATCACCAACGGAACCTCGAAAGTCTACGGCCGGCCCAGCCCCGGCTTTCCTGACATCGCCATGAACGAGAATCCGTTTTCCCCCTTGCCTCCGGGCCTCGTCCTGTCCTCGAGCGCACACCGGCAGCAGTGCCGATCATCACCAGGCACATCACCCACGCGGCAACGCCCGACCGACGAGCTGCTCGCAACCCTCACCCCCTCGGCTGCTATAGAAGCCTTCCGCAACCCCACGGGGACGTTGAAGCAATGTCTAGACACAGCCACCCTCTCAGACCAGTCCTTCGCCATGGCAGCGGCACTAGCATCCAAAAAGATACAAGACTGGCTAGATGAGCTCTCGTCATGGCCATGGCCTTCGAACACTGCCTCGGCAGGCTTCGATCCGTCCTCGCCCAGGGGTCGGGGGCGGACAGGTCACAGCCGGTGGGATTCAATCACTTCCGAGGACCTCGAGACCGCAGAGAGCAACCTTGCAGGCGACAAGGCCTGGCTGGGCTGCCTTCAGACCCAGGAGGTGGCCAGTTACGAGCGGCGTGTCGCAGAGATCCAGCGGGAACTGGACGAGATCGACATTGAGAGGATAAAGAGACATGTCCTGCACAACCACATCCTGCCGCTCTCGAGGCCCGGAACCCCCATGTCCGACTGTGGCCGCTCGACGTCGTCCGCAGCCCTGTTCTACAATAGGATGGATGACGTGACGGCGCTACTCACGGCCACAGTTGTCCAGTCGCTCCCAAACCTGTCAAAACTGGTGCGCCTGATGAACACCTGGAGCGTACGGCTCCTGCTCCTGCGGAGGGTTCCGTCGACCCTGGCCTTCCTCGACGACGCTGAGGTCGCTCTGCGGTCGGGCTGGAACGCGGTCGACCTGGGCAAGCGTAGGAGCGTTGCCTCAACATCCCCCGACAGTCCTACCGGCGGCATGCTGCCGGCCCTCTCTCGCAAAGACTTTGACGTCATGAAGCTTGTGCTGGACCAAAAGATCTCGACGGCCGCCCGTGCTATCGATTTCATGCTCGACACGCTGGACGGCAGGCCAGAGACGATCCCCGACGAATGGGTCGACCGGATGGACAGGCTGGAGAAGAACTACGGAGAATGGGTGACGGTCTGCGAGAGGATGCTGAGGGAGATTGAATGGGCGATGGCCAATGGCATTCAGATGGCACAAAACACGCCAAGTCACAGTCCTAGGCGGGCGGAGCAACCGACTTCCACAGCATCTTCCCCGGTCTCATTGGCGTCGGTCGTCCGACACGAGGTGCCGACGAGCCCGTCCGGTTCTGAGAGGTCAACAAGGTCGCCCGTTTCGGAGAGGCCGTCAATGTCGCCCGAGCCCGAGAGGCTGATGCGGTCATCCCATCTGGACAGGCCCGCAAGGCCGTCCGATCTCGACATGCCAAAGAGGCCGTCCGGCCCCGCGAGACCGGCTAGGTCACCCGAGTTCGAGAGACAAATGAGCTCAGCCTTTTCCGATAGGTCATCGAGCTCTGGGTCGGACCTCACAGCGACAGCGACCATGAGGTCCGTGAGCATGGGCAGCAACAGAACGGTGACGGCCCCGCTGCCGAGGATGCGTAGCAGAGAGGCGGCGGCTGTGGCGAGCGAGCTCAGCCCCCCGGGCTCGCCTTCCTTGACGCCGTCCCTGATGCCTCGCGATCCCAAGTCTCGGTCGGTCTCGTTCAGCGGCATGCCTGTTGTGCCCGAGAGCGAGGTGTCTGACGAGGAGACTCCGCCCAAGTCGCCACTCGAGCCATCCCCGATGGGAGACAAGCGATCAGAGCCGCGCCGCGGTCACACCAGAAGCCCGTCGGAGAGAAGCGATGATGACCAGCTCCAGCAGCAAATCAGCGAGATTCTGGAGTCGATCCCAGCTAAGATCCATCTCTCGTCGCAGCCGACTCCGGTGAACCACCTCAACCCGCCTGATCTCCAGCTCCCGCACCTCAAGCCCAAGTCGTCAACCCACTTCGACCGCAGCCAGCAGCCGCGCAGCCACTCCAGCCTGTCGTCGTCATCACGTGCGGGATCGCGGGCCGGGACGCCGTCGTTCCTGCTTGCGCCTGCATACGCGCGCAACACCAGGTCTCGGGCTCAGCGGTCCAACCAAGACATCAAGCTCTACCACCTGTCTCGCTCAAACGGGGAGGCTCCGATAAAGTTGTTCATCCGCTGCGTCGGCGAGAACGGGGAGCGGGTCATGGTCCGTGTCGGAGGCGGCTGGGCTGATCTTGGAGAGTACCTCAAGGAGTACGCCATTCATCATGGGCGCCGTTCCAAGGCTGGTGGCGAGAGCACAAAGATTGAGGTCCAGGACATCCCAAGCATGCCATCCAAGATCACCTCGAGCCCAGCCAGCCGGCCTGGGTCGGCGCTGGATTCGCCCATCACGCCGCTCAATGTCCGCAAGACACGACGCAGCTTCGGCCCCGACGACGTCATGCGACAGCATTTGCCCCTGGCGGCACAGCTGCCCAGGACTCCAATGCCCCTCGTGCCTACTCCGGGAGCGGAAGGCGACAGTGCCGATACGCCTCCGTCCGGAGTCTCGACTCGGTCCAGGTCAAGCTCCCGTCTTAGCTGGACCGAGGAGGACAGCTCGCTTGGAATGTCGGGACCGCGGTCCAAGAACGTCGAGATGAGCGACGAGAGCAGAGCGTGGGTCGCCAGTGTCAAGGAGAAGGTGCGCATCGCTAGCGGCGAACGCAGGCATCCCTCTATGGGCACGCCCCCACCTGAGCTCTTTGGCGAGATGGGCAAGGTTGGCGGAACCAAGCGGCTGTTCAGGAGGGGCTAGTTACGCCCCTAGAAGCAAGGCTTGGTTCCACGGCCACGCCTGCCGCTGAGCCAACCAAAACAACATCAATATCAACAACACAACAACTACAAAAAAAACCAAACAACAGAACAAAAAAAAAGGACATCCAACAACCAACGGAGCACGGAGTACCTCGGGGTGGCGTGTAGGGGGGGTTTGTCACGGTGAATTCTGACATTCTTTCGGTGTTGGTTGACGCTCCTCATGGAAACGACGGCGGCGTCGGCCGGAAAATACTTGGAGGGCATTGGGGCAAGGCACGCCCCTGGTTTCCCTTCTTTCCAAACACACCAACCAAACCACCAACCCGGAATATCTGGTCTGAACAGGCATGGCATGGCATTCATTGGAGCATTGCGTGGTGTTCAGAGTCGACGTATTTTCCTTTCTTACTTTCCTTGCCTCTTTCTGTTTTAATCACCGGACCATTGCGGAAGCATGATCTGTGCCCCCTCGTCACAAAATGTGCGACTGGAAACCCCTTCCCCTTCATTCACCACAAACCTCTTGCTAACAGGAGCCATTGGCCATCACACCTTTGGTTCCTCTCAATTTAACTTCATGGGATAAGATTCGCGGTTATTCTGTTATACCCCCTTTGTTTTCTTGTCTTTTTTTCTCATTTCTGTTAGTCCATCCCAAGAGGATAGATCATGACCAGGTATCTAAACAACCACCGATCGCCTACTACGCGTAGTATTTACCAACGCCGTCTAATCCGGCCAAATACACTAGCATTTTCAAGACTTGTGGCGTTTGCTTGTGGTTCGTTTATCGTGCTCATGAACTTATAATACCAAGAAATAAGCCATGTCCAGAGTTGAAAGCGAAGCAACAATCCAAGTTAAGATTCACAGTGAACACTAATCTGACAACGATGTTTCAATTTATATGAAATAGAATTCGCTGCTATTGGCCCATCAGGCACCTCCCGGACACCAAGAAAAAACATTACTTCCCCTATATTATGGTATTGTCCCGAACGAAAAGGAAAATGATTCTATCCAGACAAAAGAAATCTAAAGAGTGTTCAAAAGGTATCGCTAGACAAAAGGAAAGCGCAGGCGAAAAAAGAAAAAGAAAACGCCACACGGACAACGCTAAACCAGCTATGCGCCCACGGTGCCGGGCGCCCTCTGCGTCAGCAGGGTCCGGCTCTTGATGAGCCACGAGGCGAAGCTCGGGAGCTTGAAGCAGCCGGCCTGGCCGACGCCGCGGCTCTTGCCGATGGATGCCATGAACATGACCATCTCGTTGGGCTTGAACTCGGCGGCGTTCGCGGCGGCAGTCTTCTTGGCCTCGTCGTCACCGGCCAGGAGTCGCGCCTGCAGGTCCTTGGCGACGTAGGCGACCTGCGGGTCGATGTGCAGGGCGTTGGGCGGCTGCAGGTTGGCGGCGTCGCCGAGCACGTACACGTCGTCGTGGCCCTCGGCGCGCAGGCGCTTCGTCGTCTTGACGCGCCCCGCGATGTCGAGCAGGTCGGCGGGCATGAAGCCCGTGTTGAAAACGACGCCGAACGTCGGCATGTACAGGTCCGCGCTCAG
Organism: Falciphora oryzae; assembly: GCA_000733355.1. Taxonomy (NCBI): domain Eukaryota; kingdom Fungi; phylum Ascomycota; class Sordariomycetes; order Magnaporthales; family Magnaporthaceae; genus Falciphora; species Falciphora oryzae. The sequence goes on from JNVV01000001.1 coordinate 2,128,102, forward strand.
CGTCTCGGAGGTCCCGTCGGCCTTGTTGGTCACCTCGACCGACACGACGCCGCTGCCGCTCTCCTGCTCCTCGGCGGACGCGACGCGGCGGCCGGTGAGCACCTTGACCTTGAGGCGCTCCAGCTCCGCCAGGGCGGTCGCGCGCACGCCGCGCTGGAACTTGTCGGGCAGCGGCAGGTCGTCGTCGACGATGAGGGTGATCTCCTTGGTGCCCTTTGACGCGTACGCGTCGCCCAGCTCGCCGGCCACCTCGACGCCCGTCAGCCCGGCGCCCGCGACGACGATGGACTTGGCCGCGGCCACCTTTTGCCGCCACTGCTCGAGCCCTTCCTTTGTCGCGTCCGTGTCGCCGGTGGTCTTCCACGGCATGCCCTCGCGCGCCGACGAGCCCGTGGCGACGACGACGTGGTCGTAGCCGATGGTCCTCGCTTCGGCCCCCGCCTCGCTGGGCTCGACCACCACCGTCTTGGCGAGAGGATCCAGGGCGGTGGCGGCGCCGAGGACGAACTCGAACTGGTCGGGCGTGTACTTTGCGAAGCCCGGGGCGATGGGGTAGAAGAGCTTGTCGTCGCCGAAGCCGCCGTCGGCGCCGGGCACGACGCCCCGCACCGCGGCGAGGCACCAGTACAGGTGCGTGTTGGGCGCCACCAGGATCACCTTGAGGCCGCCGGGGACCTTGGGGGCGGTGTTCTTGAGGAGGCTGTGCGCCAGGGGCAGGCCGGCGAAGGAGGCGCCCAGGATGACGACGGTTTTTGGGGTTGCCGACATGGTTTTTGATGTTACTGGGCGCGGGCAGCTGCTGTCAAGAAACAAATCGAGAAGGGGGAGATGAAGGTTTCAAATATTTCCCTTCTTCTTTGCTTGTTCTAGAGTGTGGTCCATATCAAAATTATGACGACAGACAGGAAGGGCAGCCCCTCGGTATATATATCCCAGAAGCTAGATTTCCCTTTTTTGCGTTCCCATGGGACCGCAGATTGGGGCAGCATATTGACTCGAGGGCGCGTGCGTGTCCGTTCCACTGCTACTCTGCCAGGTCCCGCGCGCAATCTGCGGTTCCGGGGATCACAAATCAGACGAAGGAGGGGGCTGGCTACGTAACAGCAGGCCGAGTCTCCACGAGATGAGACAATCCCAAAACCCGAGGTCGCAAAGGCTTGGACAGGCTGTCTGTCTGCCTGCCTGCCTATGGTCGGGGTAACGGTGAGGACTCACTCCCCGAAACCCCCATTACAAAGCACAAAAACCCCAGGTAGGCGCGCGCGCCGTTCGGAGATATATCAAATATCCTATGCTGCTGCATCGTTCGTTGGCGAAGAGGTTGCATGCATTTGTCGGAAACAAAAACTCCGCCGAGCCAGACGCGCGGGATCCAAAAGAGGAAAAGCGCCTGCGCGCGGCCCGGCGTGGCGCGGGAGAGCTCCAGAAGCACGGGCCAAGGGCACCGCCGGACCTGGCACTTTGGTTTGTACCAGTGACAGCAGGAGTGACCAATGGGAGGCCGCTGGTCTGCCCAAAAAGGGAAAGGAAGCTCCCGTCATTCTCCGCCCCCACTTCGTATCGGTTGCAAAAACACGATGAGCAGGAGCTGGAAAATAAACGACCACAGACAGCACACACCAATTCAGGATGGCAAGTTCCTGTGTGAACAGGATAATTCATGCACAACCTCTCAGATTAGTTCGCTAAATACACATGACTGCCCACGAGCTAGTTGTCATATAGCACCCTCCCAATTTCCCCCACATACCCATCACCCGAGACAACGCCAACCCCATTCATTATATCTATGTTGTAAGAACCCAAAAGACAGACAGACCACGGTAAAACGCGACAGAAACCAACTACCACACAGCTGCCTTATCAAAATCAAACCTCTTGAGCTCCTTGTTCCCGTCCTCGAGGTCCTTCTTGGCCTTCATGCGCATGTAGAAGATGGGGCAGTCCTTTGAGCTGCAGATGACCTCGCAGTGCATGCTGCCCTGGCAGCGCTGGCACTGCGTCCACAGCCGCCCGAACCGCACCTCGAGGTCCGAGACCCGGTCGAGCGTCTTCTTGTACAGCTCGCCCACCCGCCCCGCGTCGTCGGCGCACACGGCCCCCTGCGACTCCTCCTTGGACGTCAGCGGCTTCTTGCACGCCATGCACGTCTGCGTCTTCTTGGCGAACTTCATCAGCCCGCCCACCGACGGCGCCGCCACCGAGATGGATCGCGTGTGGTCGCCCATCAGCAGCGACTTGGCCTTGGTGTCGCCCAGGATCGGCTCGAAGATGCGGCCCAGCGGCTTGGCCAGCTGGTTGTCGAGGTAATACTTGGTGTCTATCGGCACATTGTTCTCCAGCACGTAGATCGGGTCCTCGGACCGCTCAAAGTTCTTGGATCCCGCCGCGCCTTTTACCATGACGTACGCCACACGATCACCCAGCCCAGGAGCCGACCCGGCGTCGCGCTTCTTCATGCGCTGCGCGAGCTCCACGTGCGCCTGCTTTGCTGTGTAGTCGTCCTTTGTGAGAGCCTTGGTGATGACCAGCTTGGACATGTCCACCTTGTTTTGGAGCAGGTCCGCGATCGTCTCCTTCACATAGTCTTGCGCCCCTGGCACGTCCCGGTCAATCAGGATCATCCGGAGCACCTTCTCAATGACCGTCTGCACCAACAAGCAGTTGTCTCGCCGAACCGTCTCGATTCCCTTGGTATCCATCTTGTCGTACTTCTCGGGCTTGGTCCAGTACAGGCCAGCGTATCGCTTCTTGTTGATCAGCAGGTACGGGAAGTACACCTTCTCGAACTCGAGCTTGATGGGCTTGATGAACTTGGACGACACGTACTGCGCCGCCTCCTCGCCCAGCTTCATGGCTTCGGCGAGGTCCTTGGTGCCAAACTTGACCATGACCGAATCCGTATCGCCGTAGATGACTTGAGCGTCGTGCGAGTAGCCGTTGGCTATCCGGTACTTTGCCTCCACCTCTTGCTTTGTCTTCTCGATCATTTCCCTGCCGTAACTGGTGGTACTACTGGCGATCTGAAGACACGGGAACTTTCCGTTGGTTGCACCCGTCAAGCCGTACACACTGTTGGCGCTGATCTTCAGGGCCAGCTGTCGGCCGTTCAGCACCGCCTTCTTGAACGGGTCCGTTTCCACCGCCAGTTCTCTCTTGGCTTGTTTTCTGGCGGCGAGCAGCTCCTCCAGAATCTGCGCCAGCAGTCCCTTTCGCCGCTTGACCGTGACAAAGGTGTCCCCGGTCGGCGTCACGGTATAATCCTCGTCCTCCTTCAGCCCAAACGCATTAATCGCCTTCTGGCTGACCAAGGTGGTGTAGCAGAGGTTGTGCGCCTGCATGATGCTGGGATAAAGCGATGCGAAATCGAGCGTGGCGATAGGAGCATCGTAGTATCCACGTGTGGGCTCGATGACGGTGGCGCCCTCGTACTGGTCGTCGGAGCCCTTGACTGCAAGGTTGGGAACGACCAGTTTCTGCTCGAGGGCCTTGCGGAACATTTGGCTGACAAACTTGATCTGTTGGCCTCTGGACAGGAGGAAGTTGAAGGGTACACCCGTGACTCTGGCCATCTCTGTATAGTTCTCCAGACACGACAACTTGTCCATCAACCGCTGGGGGAGGTACGCGTCCTTCAGACAGTACAGAGCAAGACGTCTGCGGGACTCTGGAGTGCCGTTGAAGAGCTCTGTGATCATGGTGTGGTGCACGTCCTCCTTCTGCTCCCCGAGAAAGTGTGAGCAGACAGAGTTGAGCGTGTAGCTCCTGAGCTGGTGATCACGCTGGATCAGCTGAAGCAGGTCAAGCTGCAAGCGACCGTTGGTGTTGGTTGCCTTGGTGTCGCGGTTGCCCATTTGCTTGCTGGAGAAATTCGAGTCCTTGGCCACCGACTTGACACTCGGTAGCCTGGTCCACAGGTCGAAGTCCCTGACCCTTAGGTACTTGCCACGGTCGAGAAGGTACGGGAAATCAAAGTTGGCGATGTTGTAGCCGATGATGATGTCTGGGTCGACTTCGACCAGGAAGTTGCGCCAGGACGACAGCATCTTCTCTTCTTGGCTAAACTCAAGGATCTGGGTCGCCACGATGGAACTCGTCTTGTCGAGACAGAAGACGTTGCGGACGAAGGGCTTCTTGTCTCCGTATCTGGTGACGACGTTGGCGATCTGGATGACGGGGTCGATGTTGGCCTCGGGGAAGATGCCCTTGCGTCCAGCGCACTCGATATCGAAGGATAGAATCCTCAGGGGCGCCATTTTGGACCAGTCCCCGACCGGCTTGTGCGCGATGAGGTCCCGGTAGCTGATCTCGGCCTCGATCTGGCAGTTGGACTGCTTCTGGGATGGGGGGATCAGGCTGTAGGTGGCCGGCGGCGCCTCGACCCAGGACATGCCTTGTATGTGGCAATCAACCATGAAGCGCAAGACGTACTGAATGTTGTCGAACGTCATGATGCCCTTGCCGTCGTCGAACCACATGCTCTTCCAGTTCGCATTGCCCGACTCGATCGCCGAGCGCACCTTGCCGATGTGCTTCGGGTCCGTGACGGTGATCTTGATGAAGGGGTTCTGAGTATTGTTCTGGAAACCGTACATGTTCTCGCGCATCGTCATCTGGACCGAGTGTATCGCGGGCTGGTGCTGAGCGATGTTGGTCTCGAGATAGGCCTTGAAGGGGGTGCAGTCCTCTTTGGAGAAGGCCGAGGGGGCGGCGACGTAGAGGTAGTGCTTGAAGTCCTTGACGTGGAGCATGACCGAGTTGCCATCCTCGGTGACGCCGAAGAGCTTGACGGTGGCCTGGCCGCCATGTAGCGTGCCTTCTTCAGCCTCGATGGACTGGAAGCAGAGCTTGCTCGTCGCGGGGGCGAAATCCCGGGGCACCAGCGGGCGGCCCCATGACTGGTCCTTCTCGGCGTTGCTCTGCTTGAGCTCCGAGATGTCCTGGCTGAGCTTCTCGAGGACCTCGGACTCGAATGCGCTCTTGGGCTGGCTGGACCCCAGCTTGGTGCCCTGGGAGCTCCTGAAGCGTGGTGCGGCCGGGGATGACCCTGGCGGCTCGATTTTCCTCTTCTTGAAGCTGTCGGGACCGGCCGAGACGTTCTTGCGGGCGTTCGAGGCCTCGCCGAACTCGCGCTTCTGGGGCAAAACCGCGGCAGGCATTGCGGCGGATCGTGGATGGTTGCTTGCGAGAGTCGCCGGCGTCAGTACAGTATGTGCGACATTGGGAGACGGGCGAAATCTGTCGTTGCTACAGGCACGGCTTTGGTGGGTTCTGCCGTTGGAGAATTGATTGTCCAGGCAGGGGGTGCCCCGACAAGAATCAATCAAGGGAGACGCGACTTGGCCTCGACGTGACGTGAGGGACCCACTTTGGCTGACGCGACTTTAATGGGAATCGTCAAGCACGTGTTCTAGTGATGGGCGACCCCCAGATTTCGGCCGACTTCGTTCAACACTATGGATTGGTTAGTGTGTTTTGTTTTGTATGAGAAGGCATTCATTCCACCTAGACCATTTCGGGACCGAATACCCGTTCATTTTGAGGCCGGCCAATTGCGATGGATTATTCTGTATTTACTCTAGTAAATACCACAAACAGTTCATCTAGGCGCGTAACTCACATCGTCTGTTGACTTGCAGATCTCTCCATCCAACAGTGGGCCTCATCGCCCTAGTCAACAAGCTTATAAACCTCTTCATCGCGCTTCTTCAAAGCGCACTATCACCTGCAGTCAACCCGCCCCTATCACTCTTAGAACCAATCCTCTTCGAATAATATTCACTACCTCGAAACCAAAATAAATCACCTCTCTGTAACATACATGGCAGACAGACAGGCGGCGCGCCAGCCTCAGGGCATATCGCGGGTGCGACCCCCCGTATCCAGCAGCGTCCGGCGCAACCTCTTCCAGAGCCAGCTCACAAGGCGGCCGACGCCAACATCCTCGGGCGAATCTGAAACCCTGCGCCTCGACGCGGACGCCCCGGCCGAGTCTTCCGACATTGTCGTCCGGGACAAGAACGGCGAGGTGGAGCTGGACGACCCACCCACGCCCCCGATCGACGACCCTGACGAGATCGCGCTGGACCCGAGGCAACAAAGCGAAAGTGAGTGTTTGTTCGCGGCGTGTTTTTATGAGAAGAAACGGTTGCTGACCGGCGTATAAAATGCCCCACCTTCAGAGGAACGTCAACGACTAGCAGATGTTGTGAAGCATCATCAGATCAACCAGAATAGTGTCCCCGCCCAGCCTGAAGGTATGTCAAATTTACCCTCGCGGCCATGCGCTAGCTAACGCCAGCGCCGCTTGACTAACGTGAAACCCCAAATCTGTGACAGAAATCCTTGAGGCCGTCCGAGCAAGTTTGCGGGCAAAAGTGGCCGCCTTGTCAGAAGACAACTGGATGTTCGAAAGGGAGGAGCCACCACGATATTCATGAGGGCATAACGGCCTTGGCTTCGGGTTCCGCGGATGTGTGCTGTCAGAGTGTGCTTCCTTTTATGTGCATCGTCATGCTGTACTCGGGTATAAACTACAACCAGAAGCTACCTAGGTTTTATTCACCCCACCGCATCTAATCCAGCCCCTCGGCCATCGGCGCCTCGACGCGCCGCACAGGGGGTCTCCTCCCCGCACCGGCCCCGCCCGCCGGGCCGCCGCCGCCGCTGAACAGGCTCCCCATCATGTCGAGGAGCGGGTTGCTCTGCCGGGGCCTGGCGATGCCAAAGTACATCTCGGCCACGATCTCGAGGGGCTCGGCCCAGGCCGGGGACTCGGCAAAGTGCGGCGCGTACTTGGCCGCCAGCTGCCTGAACGAGTCCGGACTGCCTTTTGTGATGGCGAGCAGGAGCAAGCCGAGGAAGTTGAGGAGCGGCAGGCTGGGGAACACGCGCAGGTCGCCGCCGCCGCCGCTGCTGCTGACGTCCTGCACGCCCAGCCCCTGGTTGTCGGCGCTCAACCGGCTCGTGAAGGCGCGGTAGCACGCGTTGGCCGCCCGCAGGTTGCCCACCAGCAGGTACGGCAGCACGGCCCGGGCCGCGTACTGCGGCGCCGTGTGGGACTCGTCCTCCTTGTACCACTCGTACTCCATCCGCGCCAGGATCTCGGGCGAGTCCTTGGTGCCTATGACCAGGTGCCGCTCTGCCTCGTATGTCTCGTGTTCCTCGGCGTATAGTGATCCGGCAACGTGGTGAAGCTCGGGGTCGCCGGCCGGGAACTCGCCAAACTTGGAGGACCAGCTAAAATGGTTGAGGAAGTATACCGAGTCAGCTTCGCATGCATCATATCATCTTGCGACCGAGGCGGGCGGGGTGGTGGATGAACGAAACATACGCAATCATCTCCCCAATAAACTTCTTCCTTGTAGGCTCCTCGCTAGGGAACAGCCTCAAGCACGCAAGTAGCTTGCCCTTGTTGACGGCGTCCGGTGCCAGCTCGGCCTGCTTGAAGACGTCGACGAGGAGGATGCTCAGGTCGCCGCCGCTGCCGCCCTGGCCGGCCTTGAGCAGAGACTGCGAGACATTGTAGAGGATGTCGGTGGCGGCGGACCAGTTGGACGCCTTGGTGTACCGGGCGGCGACGACGCGGGTCTGCTGTTGCGCCTCGTAGAACTGCCCCTCTGTGATGCGCTGCTGCAGGCGCGCGATGATTTTGTCGATCTTGTCGGTTTTGCTCGCCATCGCTGCGACCGACCGGCAGCTTTAAGTCAGCGTCAGTGGGAGAGAAAAGTCGACGGTTCTAGCGAGGCTGGACGGGCAACGAGCCAAAGTCATAAATAGAGGGGAGCAGTGAATTGTAGCTAGGGCCTGGTGGGATTGGATGCTCGCGCAAGCTTTGTTTGACGTCGTCAGTGTGCGAGAGCGCTGTTCCGACTCGATCCATGCACGTCCACAGGTCAGTCGGTGCCCCGCTTCAACCCGCCCCTCACAACGTCACCGCCGCTCGCCTCTCTGAATTGATCGCTCCCAAAAATGAAGGCTCTAGCATAAACAGGCGCGAGTCTAGCGGACGATAACATCCTGATTATCATTGCATCAAATATCTTGTACGTTGGAAGTTTTAAAGCCTCCTGCCAATAAGGTTGTTTAGGGGGTTGAAGCACAGGCACCTCGGGGCCCATTGTGCATTGTGCCCACCACGGTCGAGTCCAGAAGCCCCTTTATCCCCCTCGTGTTCCGCTATTGTCAAGGTGTCACGGTGCGATCCCTTGATAAGGACCTCGCACGGTTGTAGTCCCAGCTACAACAACGTTCCTCTTTTGCCTTCGTGGTGCACGTGGTACAACCTTGGTCTTGTCCCGTGACACAAGGCGCCCCTTTGACCAACACTCGACTGCGAGTTCTCAAGCAAATAAACCGCTCACAAACAACCTATGATTTCCAAACAATATCAGAGCATTTGGTAGGTGAGAAAAAAAAAAAAAAAAAAAAAGCCGTGACTGTAAAACAAAAAGATACGCGCCTACTTCTTAGAAATAGGGGAAGAAACCGTCCTCAAAAAGGGGCGGTAAGGGGAGCAAAAAATATACAGGAACCGGGACTCGAACCCGGATCGGAAGCAGTATCCTCTTTCAGGCCACTTGAAAGTGGGAAGCCTCCATGCTAGCCCTTACACCATTCCTGTTTCTGGGATTTACGGATAAAGTTTGTGCTTATGCGTGTGTGGGATGTGGGGAGTACAAATGCTTGGCCGCGGCACAAACATGAGCAATGTGGGATGAACCCCTCTTTTGTCTGTCGATACCCTCCCCGATCACTTTACCCATCTTTGCCCCAGTGAACACCAATTACGTGGCTCCAGTCGGTGCATCGTGGCTATCTTTCTGGTCGTCGTTCTTGCCCTCAGTGTTGTGTCGTTGCCTCCCGTCGAGTGCGCCTTGGCCCCATCAAATAAGCGATGAACGTACCTGGCAGGCATTGAGTAGGAAGCCCCGCAAAGGCCACATCCGGTGTCGTACACCGAGTTCGACTAGGTGTCTTCTTGATCAGCTTTTTCTGGCCAGTGTTATTGATCAACAAATGTTGTGCCCCTGAGAGATAGGCACATAGCGTCAGTGCCTCAGCGAAATATGATGGAGAAGAACATCCGATTTTATTTATCCGGTGTCTAGCGAGCCTACCAGCCCCCGAGTACGTTCCTCGCGGGCGCAGTTTGCGGTAAAACCAGCAGGGCATCATATATGATTCACAAGCAGAGATCCTTAGCCCAAGTGCACTCCTTCACGACATGGCTTCCCTAGAAAACGGCCCCAGTAGCAGCTGGAAGAAGAGCCGGGGCAGCGGTGCTCGCGCAGACGCAGCCCTGGCCGGGGATGCTGGTGACGGGCGGCGCGTCGCAGGTCGAGTAGGACTCGTGCGCGTCAAACGTCGGCTCGGGCACGGGCTCGACGACCTCGGCCCTGACAAGGACGGGGATGATCTGGCCCGTGGCCAGGCGGAAGGGGCGGTGCCCGAGCGCCCTGAGCAGGCTCGTGATCTGGCCCGAGTGGCTCGAGACGCTCAGCCACGTCTTGCCGTCGGTGCGGAAGACG